>JAABOM020079126.1:0-32708 GCA_011800125.2 Solanum clarkiae | reverse complement strand
ATATATATATATATATATATATATTATAATAACATATATTCGGTGTAATCTCACCAATAGGGTCTGGGAAGGGTGATCCTTCCATGAGAAGGTTGAGAAAATATTTCTAATAGACCCTTATTCAAGTAAAGTATATTAAAATTCAGATATGCAAGCAAATACAGTAGTGATATAATCAAAGCCGAGGAGACAACATATAATACTAAAATTGAAGGATAAAATATTAGAAAAGTAATAATAACAATACTAATAAGAAAACAAGATACCGTGTGTTTTTGTTTTTTGTAAAATTATTTGTTTTGGGAAATATATTTGTATTTTCAGTGTTTGGTTGAAGAATAAATATCTTTTCTCGAAAAGAAAAAAACTTCTATTGAAGATTGATAAAAGTATCAACACAACGGAAAGTATTTTTATGAGATCTTAAGTGTTAAGGATGATAGTAGCGTCCTAGTGTCGCTAAAGGAGTAACATAACATTAAAAGTTGAGATGAGTGTGAAGAAAAATGACTTCCCTCAGAAAATGAGAGAAGTGCTTATTTGTCCTGCTCCTTTGGTTGGGAAATATTTTTTGGTCAGTCTTCGCACCGGAGCAATCCGAGCCTTGATTTGGGACTCTTCCCGAGATCATAAAAGTCTTGAAATGAGACTCGCCGCTGCCTTTCATACTAGCAAAGAGTCATCACTCTATATTCTTAAGTCACACCCAATACTGAGAAAAATAAGCGATATGCTTGAGGAAGCCTATGACATCTTTTCCTTTTCCTTCTCATTCATTACATCTAACCTTTTACGAGCTTATTTATTGATGTGTTTGAATTTATTTTAACTTTTAGATTATACATCGAGACTAATGATTAACATTAGGAACATTTGTAATAATGCTAGTTAATCACCATATCTTGTCTAGCTAAATCCCTAACTTGGTAGCCAACAATCTGATTTCCTAACTATCCCCTTAGCTTTGAAAAAGATTTTTAATAAATTATTATTTACTCCTATATTTAAATAAGCATGTTTTAAATAAGTCAAGCTTGTTTATTCATTTCTTTTTAATCATAGAATCGCTTATTTAAATAAATGGTACTCTATCTCGTTTAGGTATTACTATGTCGAATACTTTTATTTTGATATGCAAGTAAGTCATATTTTTAGTCCATGTTTGGCAAAAAGAAAAAAAAAATCAAAGAACGACTTGCATTAATCCTGATTAAATGATAAAAGATAGGTCAACTTACAACTTCATTTCATAAACTCAAACTCGTGAAAAAAATAATTTTTGCAATTAATTTAGAATACCTTGAAAATTCCTAGGCTAAGATCCAAACTTTCTTCTTATGCATATGGGATCACGCTGAGTGATTCTAACCTTGCATATAGGCATTAAAGTTTATCATATAAGATAACAATAGATTTAAGATGAATAAAGGTCATAAAAATTCCTTAACACAAAGTTGAGTTGAAACCTTTTTACCGATTGGGTTTCGATGTGAGATTCTACAAAATTTGGTGATCCAACAACTACAAAGTTGTGAATCTATGTTAAGGTCCTTTCCTAAGTAAATGAAGTGTGTTGGACGTGGTTTGAGGTCATAAGGAACACCCAAGGTCAAGCCAAATTCAAAACATTTCTATTGGCTAACTTTCGATATGAGTTCATAGACGGGTCAACTTCAGATGGCCATATCTTTAAGCACATAATGTGTTAGGTGATTCATAATTTATCAAATTTAATATATTTGAATTATCTTTCCAATACACCAAATTTCATCGTAATCGAAGTTCGGTGTAAAAATTTATGACTATTTTATTGAAGTCTATCGAATCTGAAAAATTCGATGACTCGCCAAATAATTTGGCGATCTGCCAATTTTTATGGTAAAATTTTTCCCGAGAAATCTTAGAAAACTGTAAAAAGGGTGAGCAAGGGTCCCATTCGGCGTATCGCCAAATGGTTTGGCGACGGGGCCTCTAGATCACTGATTTGGTTGACGTAACTCATAGAAAGGTCATGTTTTTCAATTTTGATGGTTATTTGACTTTCTCCAAAGGATATTTTTGATCTTTTATCCTTAATAACTTCATAAAGTCCATCTTATAACCTTATAACATCATTATACATATTGTGATTCCAAAGAATCCCAATTTTTCTTCTCCCAAAGATCAAGAACTTCAAGAAATAAATTTCTCCAAATTCACAATATCTAAAGACTCTAAGTTCAAGATTCTCTTCAAGAACCCAGGGTCTTGAATCAAGATTCTTCTTGAAACTTCAAGAACTTCATAGAAGGGTTTCTCAAGTTCAAGCTATAAGGTTCCAAGCCAAGGGTTTCTTCAAGAACTTTTGTTCTTCTAGGTATGTAAGACTACTCATAGTGTTCGACTGAGTTCGTACACATGCCCCACATGTCAATTCTCCATAATTGAGTTCAAGTAGAGTTCTACCTTAATTCTTGAGTTCTAAAGGAGTTAATTCCTCTTCCATTGAGTTAGATATATTTATTCATTGAGATTATTATTATTTTCATCTCCTATATTATTGGAATTGTCATTTGTGGATACTTCCCAATGAACCCTAATGAAGCTAATGACCATAGCTTTTCTATACATTATTTGATGTTGATATTTATGATTTTTCATGCATTAAACGAAGTATTATTAAGTTAAGGTTCTGCATGTTGAGAGTAAAGATGATGACTTTTTTATGCATCAACAAAAGGGTAATTTAAACTAAGATTATATATGTATTTAATTGAGCCCAAAAGATTGTATTTGAGGAAAATATTTTGATGAGACGATGCATGTTTTAATGAGTTTTTTTTTATGATATTGACCATTGAGTTTAAATGATATTTTGAGAAAATATTTCATGATGATGTAAATGATTTTCAAATATATTAATTGACGAAAGATAGTGATGATGATGTCTTGAGATGAGTTTGATGTTTAGATTAAAATTTAATGAGGCTAGATGAGATGTTTGTGAGTAATATTCTCACGTGATAGATATAAGCACTTGTTCTGGGAAAAGTATTGAATACCGATTTAGTTTAGAGTATAAATAGCTCAAATCGCATAAACTATGTCGTCACTATAGAATGAGAAGCGACCATACCTCTGAAGTCCCTATAGATGTTTTTATTGGATCCGTTGATGGAATGTCCTCTACCCTGACAAAGTATTGGATGGATATGGCAACAACATCACTTTGTTGTATCATTACTCACTCATATGTTGATTATTGTCGATTAAGAGAAACTCTCAATAATGAGTTGTCATGAGTTGCATATTATTGAGTTTATTTTTAAATCATGACTTTATTCTTAAACTTGCATGTTTTACTGAGTTGAGTTGAATATCTTTGATTACGTTCTTTCTTTTCCAGTTAGTTTACATACTCGTACATTTCACATACTGGCGTCCATTTGGACCTACATCTTTTCATGATGCATAGGCAGGTATTGGAGATCATCAACAGGTGCTTCGTTGAGGATCTTTACGCATTCAGCTGATTGGTGAGTCCTCCCTACATTCATAGGATACCCCATTTATCTTTCTTGCTTTAAGTTTATCACTTTCATTTTTATTTGAGGTAGCAATGGACCTGTCATTGGCACCATCTTGATGCTTAGAGATAGAGATTACACAGACAATGATGGATTAGGGTTGATGTTTTCATTTTTATGACTTGTAAGTTTAAAAATTATTTTCACAATATTGAATTGATTTGGACTATCGATGTCTTCTACTGTAAGATTGTGACTGACCGAAAATGATGAGGCTAAGTGGTTCGCTTAGGGAATAACAATAGTATCTGAGTGTCGGCCATGCCAATGGTACCCTCCTAGGGCATGGCATGAATAATCAAATCGTTGCTTTCATTAACTTCTATATACTACTGTTTATTTTACTTAGTGAATTTTGAAGCCCAAATTATTTAGTTATAGGGTATTTCTCTTAAAATACTTTTAGTCTGTCTTTTAGCTATATTTATACTTAGTCATATTTCTAGTCAAGTCTTAACAGTTTTTTAAGTAATGATAAGTCTTATTCCACTCTTTTGGGTCTTTACATATAAAGTTAATATGTTTTAAAGTTTTATAATAATATTTCTTCCCTAAAGACTAATTTGCATCCAGCTATAATAAGTTCTAACA
Organism: Solanum clarkiae; assembly: GCA_011800125.2. Lineage (NCBI taxonomy): Eukaryota > Viridiplantae > Streptophyta > Magnoliopsida > Solanales > Solanaceae > Solanum > Solanum clarkiae. The sequence continues at coordinate 28,551 of JAABOM020079126.1, read as the reverse complement.
TTTTTCTAAACTTTTTAATAACTTATTTTGTAGTTCTCTTTTGATTATCATAAGTTTGATCACTAACCATTTATAACGGATGTTAAAGGATGCTTGACACGTTCCCTTTAGGATAACTAAAGCCCTTACTTAGAATTACGTAAGTTCAGTAGATCTTTATTTGGAGTTAACTTAATATCACTTTAGCAAAATAGTATGCTAATTTACCTCAAAAGTGTAATGACATCAAAGGTCATTTCTAAAACTTTTGATCTCATTACCATTTTGCCCTTTCTAAAAGGTGCCTTGAGTCATTTATGCATAAGCCCAAAGGTCAGATTTTGAAAATATTGTAAAAAGTTGAAGTTTTGCAAAAGAAAGAGTTTGAAAAGGATTAAAGTTGGAAATTTCAAGATTTGCGGTCATTTTGAGTTTCATTCCATTAATTCGAGTTCTGACGATTTCATTGAATCTGGATCGTCGTTTCTGGTAGGGTTCTATGTTTGGTTTGTTCTTACCAAGTTCCAAACAAATTCCTGAGGGTCTGTTTCTAGTTTTGAATATACTATGTATTGCTGGTTTCAACTGGTTTCTGGTGTCATTGCTGTTATCTGTGGCCTAAGTTGAAGCAACTGTTGCTGTTTTGAAAAAAGAAAGAGGGATGTGGGTTGAAAAATGTTTGATATTCATGGTATTAGCTCTAGCCTATGCATGCACCAAATATTCATGGAGGAGGGTCACAAATCGGTAGCCTAGCCATAGAGAAGACTGAATCCAATCATGAAAGAGGTGGTTAAAAAAGAGAGAATCAATTAGTTGGATGTTGGGATCATGTACCCTATCTCCGACAGCAAATAGGTGAGCCCAACTCAATGTATCCCAAAGAGGGGTGGGATGATTGTGGTTACTAATAAGAAGAATGAGCTCATACCCACTAGGATGGTCACTGGGTGGTGAATATGTATGGACTATCACAGACTTAATGATGCCACCAGGAAGGATCACTACCCAGTGTCGTTCATTGATCAGATGTTGGATAGGTTAGCCGAGCAAGAGTACTACAACTTTCTGGATGGGTACTTAAGGTACAATTAGATCACAATTGCCCTTGAGGACTAGGAAAAGATCACCTTCACATGTCCCTATAGAAATCATAATCCAACAATTCAGAATCAAGTCATAAAAACCCATAAGAAATCCATCATAGAACTTTGATAAAAAAAGGTTTTTGGATTAGGCTTCATAGATGAAACTAATCCATAAATGAAGCCCTATATAACTTAAGTGATAACCTTAGAAATTTGGAGTAGAAAAACCTGAAATCCATAGCAAAGCTTAGAACCTTAGTTTTAATGGACTCCTTGTCTAGAGAGAGAAATATTTGGGAGCCTTTGAGAGAATTATGAGAGTGACTGAGATAGAATGAATTAGGAATAGGATTTACAGGGTTTGAGTTAGTTAAGTTAGTTAGTAGGGCTAAAACGATGTAGTTTAGGAGCTAAATAAATTGGAAGTGTCCAAAACGCTCTTAAATAAAAGTTGACAGAGCCATTCGCGAGACCTTGTCAATGGGCTATCTTTCCATCTAAGGTTCATGCTTTGGCTTCATAGACCACCTATCACAAAAGTTGAGATACTAGAAATTACTCCTTCTGTACCACAAGATACCAGTATGGTCCATGGTCACATATAAGGATCGTACATCCTTTCATGAAATCTTACTAGACTTAGAAAAATTTCAAGTTCTTCAAGGCTCCTTTCACGACCATTTTGATGAGCCCTGGTTCCATCGATGGACCATCCTGTTAATTGTGGAATAAATTCTAGAAACCCAAAATTTTCTAATTTTCTAGACTTATGTCAAGAAGACCTTTCTATGATTCGTGGTCCTATCCACGATCCATAAATTGGCTCGTCTGACTAAGTCAGTTTAAAATTTCTTAACTTTCAGCTTCCAGGCCTGATAACATGCAGGGTGTTACAATATATATCTCCCACTTGGTATTATTCATCCTCAGATGAGATAGAAACACGCTTGAGAAGAGTAGAAACATAGCCATCATCATATCATATATGAAAATATTTAACTTAATCATCATCTTTATAAAATCATTAAACTTATGCATCAAATATCATTCAAAAATAGTTTGATGGTCATGTATGCAAGCAACATGACAAAGAAACACGTATTTGTGAGAGTTTAGGGGAATATATCATATTAGGTACCTTAGGCTTGAATAGAAGGAAAAAGGTAAGGATATCATTTCATCATATTTGTCTTGGCCTCCCAAGTAGCACTCTCAACTTGTTGGTTTCTCCCCAACACTTTGATGAATGCAACCTCTTTATTTCTCAACCTCTTTAGTTGCCAGTCTAACATCTCAACTGGTATCTCGTCATAAGTCAAATCCTCCTCAATAGACACATCCTTTAATGGAACAATAGAATTAGGGTCACTCGTGCACTTCCTTAACATCAACACATGAAATATCGGATGAACCATAGCTAGCTCCATAGGTAAATCTAGCTCATAAGATACCTCCCCAATTCTATGCACTATCTCATAAGGTCTCACATATCTAGGACTCAATTTACCCTTTTTGCCAAATTGTATTACCCCTTTCATTAGTGAAACCTTCAATTACACCCAATCACCTTCCTCAAATTTAAGATCTCTTCTTCTAACATCGGCGTATGACTTTTAATGACTTTATACAACCCTTAATCTTTCCCACATGACCCTCACTTTTTCTATGGCATCAAGTACCAAATTTTATCCAATCAAGAACATTTTTTCAACCTCAAACCATCCTATGGGGAACCTACATTGTTTACTACACAAAGCTTCAAACGATGTCATCTTAATGCTTGAGTGAAAACTATTGTTGTAAGAAAATTCAATAAGAGGTAAGTAATTATACCAACTTCCTTTGTAATTAAGCACATATGCCCTCAACATATCTTCCACTGCGTGAATTATCTTTTTAACTTGGCCATCCATTTGAAGATGAAACGCAGTACTTAGTTTCACTTTTGTACCAAGGCTTTTTTGGAACAAATTTCAAAAATTCAAAGTAATTGAGCACCTCTATCCGATGTAATAGACAGTAGTACCCCATAAATCCTTACCTATTCTTGAATGCAGACCTTAGTATAACTTTTGGCACCATAAAAGGTCCTTATTGGCAAAAAGTGGGTTGTTTTTGTCATTCTCTGCACAACCACCCGTACAATATCAACAACAACATACCCAGTGGAATCCCATAAGTGGGGTCTAGGGAGGGTAGAATGTACGTAGACTTACCACTACCTCATAGAAATAGGAGGTTATTTCCTAGGGACCCTCGTCTCAAAAATCCATAAGCAGAATAAACTAGATATGACAAAAAGGAAAGGAAGGGAATAGAAAGAGTGACTAAAAACAAAAAGTATAGTATGTAAATACGATAAATTTAACACATATATGAAAAATAAAGACAAACATGATATAAAACATGACTACTTCTGCTACCCCACTATATCCCAAGGCCAGACATCCACGTAACCTACCAACCAATTAGCCTGCTACTCTAATTCGCGGCCTCCACTGCTTTCTATCTAAGGTCATGTCATTGGTAAGATCAAGTTTTGCCATGTCTTGTCTGATCACCTTCCCCCAATACTTCTTCGGTCTACTTCTACCCCTCCATGTAGCTCCCAGAACCAATCTCTCGCACCTCCTAATAGGAGCATCGGTACTCCTTCTTTGTATATGTCCAAACCATCGCATATTGAGTCAAATGCTTTCGTAGTCTTTGGAAAACTCGTGATGAAATCCATATTCACTTCCTCCCATTTCCAAGTAAGTATCTCAATATTTTGAGCCAAAAAACCTAGTCTTTGGTGTTCCACCTTCACTTGCTAACAATTCGTACACCCCATCACACATTTTGCTATGTCTTTCTTCATGTTATTCCATTAATACACTTCTCTCAAATCTTTATACATTTTGGTGGATCCTGAATGAATAAAATACTTAGAATTATGAGCTTCATTAAGTATCCTTGCCCCTTAGACGATCTACATTAGGAACACATAATCGCCCTTGGTAACATAAAGCTCTATCTTTCCCTTGTGAGAAGACGTTAACCTTCTTATCAACCACCAACTTCTTCAATTCCACCAAGGTAGAGTATAAGACTTGCTTCACTTTACTTCCTCTATTAAAGATGATTCTGCCTCATTTTGCACCAATACACCACCATTGTTCAAGCCATTCAACCTCACACCCAAATGAGACAAATGATGTGCTTCATTTACCAACTCTTTCTTTCCATATTCAACATGTGCAATGCTTTTCATAGAAACTCTACATGCATTGTCCACGATATTAGCCTTGCCGGGATGATATATCGCATTCATTCGTAATCCTTCAAAAGTTCCAACCATCTCTCTTATCTTAGGTTCAAATCCTTTTGACTAAACATGTATTATAAGCTCTTGTAGTCGGTGAATACGTCAAGATGCACCCTATAAATATAATATTGCCAAATCTTTAATGCAAACACAATGACCAACAATTCAAGATCATGAGTCAGATAATTTCTTTGATTCTTTCTCAATTACTTTAAAAGATAGGCAATGGATTTTTTCATGGTGCATCAAGACACAACCCAAGCCTATATTTGAGGTATCATTATACGCAATAAAACTGTCCAAACCTTCGGGTAATGTCAAAATAGGAGCCGAAGTAAGATGATCCTTCAACATGGGGAAACTCCTTCCACATGCATCATACTATTGGAATTTCGCTTTCTTTTGGGTCAGCTTGGTCAATGGAGAGGCAACGGAATAAAACTTTTCAACAAATTTTCTAAGGGATGTCTTATGGAGGTGTCTAGAGGTAAACGGTGTCCTAGTGGCATATATCAGGGCGATTAAGGACATGTATGATGGAGCCAAAACTCGGGTAAGTACAGTGGGAGGAGACTCAGAGTATTTTCCTGTTGAGATGGGACTCCACCAAGGATCTGTGTTGAGCCCTTTCTTGTTTGCCTTGGTGATGGATGAGCTGACGCGATCTATCCAGGAGGAAGTACCATGGTGTATGTTATTTGCAGATGACATAATACTGATTGATGAGACTCGAACTAAAGTTAATGATAGGTTAGTGGCCTGGAGACATGCCTTGGAGTCCAAAGGATTCAAATTGAGCAGGACCAAAACTGAATACTTAGAGTGCAAATTCAGTCTTGAGAGGGATGGAGCAAACTTTGATATGAGTCTTACCACTCAACCTATCCCAAAGAGGGAAAACTGTAAGTATCTGGGGTCCATCATCCAGAGTAGTGGCGGTATCGACGATGATGTCACACATCATATTGGGGCAGTATGGACTAATTGGAGGCTTACCTCTAGAGTACTATGTGACAAGAAGATACCACCTAAACTCAAAGGTAAGTTTTATAGAGTGGTGGTTAGACCATCGTTACTGTATGGAGTGGAGTGTTGGCCAGTTAAAAAGGCACATATTCAGAAGATGCATGTTGCAGAGATGAGGATGCTGAGATGGATGTGTGAATCACACCAGGAGTGACAAGATTAGGAATGAGACTATTTGGGAGAAGCTAGAGGTGGCCCCGGTGGCCGAAAAGATGAGGGAAGCAAGACTGCGATGGTTTGGACATGTGCCGAGAAGGAGCACCGATGCTCTTGTTCGGAGGTGCGAGAGGTTGGTTTTGGGAGATACTCGGAGGGGTAGAGGTAGACCGAAGAATTGCTGAGGGGAGGTGATTAGACATGATATGACGGAACTTGATCTCACTGAGGACATGACCTTAGATAGAAAGAAGTGGAGGTCGTGAATTAGAGTAGCAGGCTGATGGTAGGGTTAGGTGTTTTTTTATCATTTGTTCGCATTATCGGTCATATTATGTGTTAGTTTTATCTTATTTACATATTATAAGTCGCTCTTTTTGTTCCCTTCCCTTCTTTTCTGTCATATCTAGTTTCTTTCTGCTTACGGGTTTTGAGATGAGGGTTCCCAAGATACAGTCTCTCTACTTCTATGGTAGTGGTAAGGTCTGCGTACATTCTACCCTCTCCAGACCCCACTTGTGGGATTATACTGGGTATGTTGTTGTTGTTGTTGTTGTTGTTGTTTTTATATGCTTGTACATTTTATCCATGTGAAACTTTTCTTTCTTTGTCTAATATGTTATGGTGACTGTTTTCAGTTTAATGACAACGGAAGTTTCCTTGGTTTGTCTTAAGACTTGATCACGTGAGATGTTCATTTACTAGTCTTGGCATGCTCATGAACATGTTAGCAAAAGGTATTCTCTTTTAATTTATCTTCACCAATATATTGTTATAGAAGAATGTAACTATTAAGTAGATATGTAAATGAGTTCACGATATATTTTAGTTTACTTTGGTACTTACTGTTAAGGTGCTTATGTTAGAGCGAACTGAGTCTTGATTTGGGACTCTCCCCGAGATCATAAGAATCTCGAAATGAGACTTGCTGCTGCCTTTCATACTAGCAAGGATTCATCACTCTATATTCTTAAGTCACACCCTAAGAAAAATAAGCGACATGCTTGAGGAAGCCTATGACATCTTTTCCTTTCCCTTCTCATTCATTACATCTAACCTTTTATGAGCTTATTTATTGATGTGTTTGAGTTTATTTTCAACTTTTAGATTATATGTTGAGACTAATGAATAACATTAGTAAAAATGCTAGTTAATCATCTGAGATATCTTGTCTAGTTAAATCTCTAACTTGGTAGCTAGCCAACAATCTGATTTCCTAAATATCCCCTTAGCTTTGAAAAAGATTTTTAATAACTTATTATTTACTCCTATATTTAAATAAGCATGTTTTAAATAATTCAAGCTTGTTTATTCATTTCTTTTTAATCATAGAAGCACTTGTTTAAAAAATGGCACTCTATTTCATTTAGGTATTATTATGTCAAATACTTTTGTTTTGATGTGCAAGTAAATCACTTTCTTAGTCCATGTTTGGCTTTCCAAATAAAATATAAAAATAAAACGACGGCTTGCATTAATCCTAATTAAATGCTAAAAGATAGGTTAACTTACAACGTCATTTCATATACTCAAACTCATGAAAAAATAATTTTTGCAATTAAATGTCCGAATCGTTGCTTTCATTAACTTATATATACTACTATTTATTTTACTTCGAGAATTTTGAAGCCCAAATTGTTTAGATATAGGGTGTTTCTCTTAAAATACTTCTAATATGTCTTTTAGCTATATTTGTACTTATGTCATATTTCTAGTTAAGTCTTAACAATTTTTTTAAGTTATGATAAGTATTATTTCACTCTTTTGGATCTTTCTATATAAAGTTAGTACGTTTTAAAGTTTTACAATAGTGTTTTTTTTTTCCTAAAGACTAATTTGCATCCATTTATAATAAGTACTGATATTTTTCTAAACTTTTTAATAATGTATTTTATAGTCCTCTTTTGATTATCCTAAGTTTGATCAGTAACTGTTTATAATGGATCTTAGAGGATGCTTAACCCATTCCCTTTAGGATAACTAGAGTCCTTACTCAAAATCACATAAGTTTAGTACACCTTAATTTGGAGTTAACTTATCATCACTTTAGCAAAATAGGTATCCTAATTTACCTTAAAAGGTAATTAATTTAGGAATCATCAAATAGTTGTGCATAGTTTGACCTCGAGTTAAAATGGGGTATAACATTTATAACAAAAATCAAACTCCATATCATGTTGGTTGAAGAATTCGAAAAATCAAATTGTTGATACTGATTCATATATAATACCTCGAAACTCTATCATAGGTCTTTGACATGTCAAGCTTCATAATGAAATTGTTGTAGGTTTATACTCCGTCATGTTATGCACCATATCCTTAGTAACAGTAATGCCCTCAAAGGTAGATCATCTTTGATGAAACTTGTCTCATTAGAAGAAATTAGCTTGTGCATCAAAGTGACCATTCATAATGAGGCACAAAATATTAGTGGTAAGCCTACAAAGGGTTACTAATCCTGCCTTAATGAGGCACAACATGAATGGTGATCATATAAAGGGTTATGAGTAGCAGTACAAAGGATTGCTAGTGTTGTCATAATGAGGCACAAAAGATTTAGTGTTCATATAAGGGGTTACAAGTAACCTTTTACCATAACTGGGCAAAAGTAAAGTCTAGTCAACTAAACTACTCAAAAGAAAGAACTAATGAACTAAATTATATGTTTTGATGATTTTGTTTCTAATTGACTAATCATGTACTATATATTATGACTTGTTTCCTCCCTTAACCTTTCATTACCTGCATGTTTATTCAAAGTCTTGTTCTGACACTTATCAAGTTGAAGCAGAGCCATAGCACTTCCTGGAAGATGTAGGAAGGAATAGACCATCAAGTTCTAATCTTTTGTAAAGCAAGTTTAGCCAGAAAATCCGCTACTTGGTTTCCTTTTCTGTCGCGGTGAGTGATTTGGATTCCAACCCTCTTTTTTTAGTTAATGATGCTGTCATCTGCTTAAGCACCAAGAAGAAAGTGTCGTCCTTTGTCATCATGTTGGTTGAAAGCATTGAGTCAAGTTCTAAGTATATATGTCCAGTGAGACAACACCATTTCACTCCAAACTCTACCGCAATAGCTTGATTTAGCCATATTGCTACTGCTACATTGAACTGAAATGTATAAAATCAAGATTAAATTACCTTGACTATCTCTAACAAGTCACATAAATGATCTTTGTCCATGTTTCAACCCAAGTAACATATGGGCGGATTAATAACCTATGCATTGATTAACTCAAAAAGTTTTTTTTGACTCCTCCAAATTCAATTCAACGCACACATTTGACACCCCTAAGCACATGCCTTTTTTGTCAGAGAGGAATTTAATTTCTTCTTTAAGGAGAAAAAAGCCTTTGGATATTTATTGAAGTTTTATATATGCAATAATTTTTTTCTTTACACATGCAATTATTATGGGTTGGGAAATTTGCATTGTATTAAGTTATCTCATTAACTTATCTTAGCTATGTATCTTGGACATATGTGGAGCCTGCAGTTTTTTTTTATGACAAGGAAAACGTGTAGCCGCTACCTTCTGGATGCACACTGGTTAAAACACCCGAGCTATTTTCTCTCCAAAGTCTTAAATTAGTACTCCATTCAATGACAATTACACAAGAATTAAGTTTAGATGCTACAAGATGATATGAATATACAATTAAGTGTTATAGGATCATTTGAGATTTAATTAAATGGAAGAAATAATTAAAGTTATGACATAATGTTACTAGTTAATACCATGTTTGCTATTAGTAGTATATTTGATGTAATAAATTGAAAACCTCGATTATTATGTAAATTTAGTTATACACTGATTGGTATTGACAAACCTAGAAGTTAACCTTGCTAGAAAGAAAGATTCTTGCGGTCATGACTTGTCTCAACTTAAGTTCTTTTCTTACGGAAATCATGCATATAAGGTAGTTTGACTAAATGTTTTTGAATGATAATATGCATCGTGAAAATATGGTGACAAAAATCAGTACGTGCAATAGTATTAAATTTATCATTATATGGAACTTGAAAGTTGTTATTAGGTTATCTTTTTCTAACTATAGCAATTTTCCCGTCACAGAGAAGCCAACCAAGTAACAAATGTGCGTTGCAAAGAAGGTCACAGGTTCAACTCATGGAAATAATCTCTTGCACAAATACAAGGTAAGACTGCATACAATCTTGAAAAGGTTCATATGTCTTGGAATTTCTCAAAAAGCTCTGTTAATTAATACAAACTAATTGTAAATGGCTCAAGAGATTTCTAGCTTTGAGCATCAGTTTTCTTAAATATCTGACTCTAAAAATGTGCTCTAATTTAGAAAACTTTCCTGAAATACTCAGAAGCATGGAACTGGAGGCAGAGATTCTCATGCTAGACAGTGTGATGAGGATCCAACAGATTCCTTGTCACTACGAGCGTTTACCATTGAGTATGGTGGGAATGGATAAAAGTGAATCAGGCAAATTGCTGAAAATTAATATGTACCGCATAATGAATTTGTAGGTCTTTTTGTAATGTGAAACTTCATAATGAAATTGTTGTAGGTTTATCTTCTGTCATGTTATGCACGTTATCCTTAGAAATAGTAATGCCCTTGGGCGATAGATCTATATTTGACGAAACTTGTCTCATTAGAAGAAATTAGCTTGTGCATCAAAGTGACCATTCATAATATCCCAACAATTTTTGTAGAACATCCCATTGACCTGGAGAGCTGTCTAAATTAATTCTGAAAACAACTTCATTCACCTTCTGCCTATTAGAGATTTTACAAAGCTCCTGGTTGTCATAATCATTTATCACTTTTGGAAATAAAAGAGTTCTTGAATGCATTAGAAATAAAAGCTTAAGTGAATAGATTCTAAAGAAAGTGACTGCTATAATGTGATTTAAGTGGCATAACCATGTTAAAAATAAAAACTTGAAGATTTAATTCAAACTTTAATATGGTAAGCCTACAAAGGTTAGGAGTAATCATACATAAGGGTTACTAATTCTGCCTTAAAAAGGTATAAAATGAACATAATCATATAAAGGGTTATGAGTAGCAGTACAAAGAGTTGCTACTATTGTCATAATGAGGCGCAAAAGATGGTCGTATAAAGGGCTGCAACCCTACATATCCTTTTGCCACCACTAGGTATAAGAAAAGTCTAGTCGACTGAAATAGCTTAAAGAAAAGAACTAACAAACTAAATTATAAGTTTTGTTGATTTTTTTCTACTTTACTAAGTCATGTACTGTATGTTATGAGTTGTTTCCTCTCTTAACCCTTCATTACCTGCACATTTATTCACAGTCTCGTTCTGACTTTAGTGAGGATTATGTTGAGACTAATTGGGTCACTGTTTCCATCGACAGTTGTTCTTTATCAGACGTTGATTAATTTTATTTGTGTTATTCTTGTTCCGGGGAAATGTTCCGTTGACTATGCACTAAATTTAAGATTCGTAGAGGTTCATTACTGCTGGTGGGTTATATTTCAGGCATTATTTCTACGAGTTCATTAGCAAGTTTCTAAATGTTATTAAATAATTACTTTCTTGATTTTTTGACTTACTAATCTCTTGGCATGTGCTCTACGCATGTACCCATATCAATTACCATTTAAAATAGTAATATAAAGCTTAGATTACCTCATAAATTGTAATCAAAAGCATCAATCCAAATCCTTTCCTTCATGCCTTGAGAATTCATCTTCCTTTGTCCCTAATTGTTTTTTAACAATCCACAAAATTCCAAATAGTTGGGTGAGGCTATTCATTCCCTCAAAATTCTATATAAGTTTTGGAGAGTCTCAATTTAGAGAGGGATTAAATTTTGTTTGCACCTAATTGTTGGAAGCTTTTATAAAGTGCAGCAAAAAAAAAATTCTATACATAAATATTATTATCAATCTTATTAAGCTTTGCTACACGTCAAATATATCTCAGCCTATTAGCGGTTGGTAAGAGCACAAGTCTCTAATAAACCATTGAAAAGAAATCTGAGTCAGCTTATTCTAAGCACAGATTAATTTTTTAAAAAGTTAGCATAAACTAGTACAGACACCTAGATATCATGCATTCAACATACAAAAATGATTGAACTGTTATAATAGAAAAAGAAATAAATTACATGTATAAATGTTGCTGAGTAGTATAAGCCAAGCAAGAGATCAATAATTCTAATGTGAAAGATTAAATTTCTGATCAAATGAAGAGAAGTATAAAGTATCACTCTATTATGGACTTTATATAGTGCACTAAAAGATGTAACAGTTAAAATCAGAGGAAATTCATAAGCCAAAATAAATAAAAGCTAAACTATATAATAATAACTATTGAGAGATAAATAACCCTCCATGTTTACTGAAAAAATTAACAAAAGTATAGTCTACAATAATAATTGGAAGATGAACAATCTTTCACATTTACTCCATTTAATGAAATAGAAGTTTTTCTTTAAAGAAAAATTAGTGGACAAACGTTTAATTATCCAATTAATAGAAATAACATTTCAGTTTCTAAAATATAACTTATTAGATGAATTATGTGAAACTGTTAATTAAATGATCGGGACAAAGTAATCATTTTTAATATGATTAAGTACATTTTCATAATCCAACTTTCAACTATGGAGCTTCCCACTTTTAGTATAATATGATATGATATGATCAAAGGCTGAGGTAGATAAAGTATCAAATCATTTTTCAATAGACTAAGAGTGAGTGGAAGCAAGTTTCATAAGCAAGATAGTCATAACATAAGCAAGACAACATAGACTCTGATACAACACAAATGGTCCAAGAATGCATCTACATAAACTATGGCCAGGGCTAAGACATGTTCGTATCTCACCCTTTGTAATAAATACTCCTATAACAGTCACGGACCTAGTCCCTTGACACAATCAGTGTAACAATAAAAAGAATAATAAAAACAAATGATACGAACAGAAGATTTCACATAGAAAAACTCCTTGCTCAAGGGAGAAACAATCACAACCTGTCTCACAAGATTTTCAAAACTCCAAAAACCACTCAAATGCAAAAGCAATGTAGCCAAATACAATTAGCTATTTAGTTGCAGTACCCCTCTCTATTCCTAGCTTGCAACAACACTATCACAAGACTTTGAGGCACAAACAACCTATACTACAATCATGCTAGATTAATATAGACTTCTACGCAAGGATTCTGAGGTCACAGCAAATCAGGAATTCTAACAACAAAAGACAGTACACACAATGATCAATACTCCTTTATAGATTAGGAAATTGATCTTACAAAATCTCTTAGTACCGAATACAACAATGACTGAGGAAAAACTATAGACTCCAGCAATCAGGTCCCTTGAGTACTAATGTTTTATCTCTCACTGTAAGACAAAGAGGACTTCTGCTCTTGAATGCATACAATCTTAATTTTCCAAAAATTCAACCTTTATTTCTTACAAGGTTCCTTTTATATGCATACGAGGGAACCTCTGAATATCAGTTGGTCCTTCAGTATGATGAAGAACAATTTTTCACCAACCATGACTTCTGCTTTTGAATGCATACAATCTTAATTTTCCAAACATTCAACCTTTATTTCTTATAAGGTTCCTTTTATATGCATACAAGGGAACCTCTGAATATCAGTTGGTCCTTCAGTATGATGAAGAACAATTTTTCACCAACCATGTAGCTTTTTCGGCTGTAGTCCAATATAGTCAATTTTATCCTTTTTTTTACATGATGTTGTACTGGTCCTAATTAATTTTCCAAAAATTCAACCTTTGTCTCTTGCAAGGTTCCTTTTATATGCACACAAGGGAACCTTTGAATATCCGTTGGTCCTTCAATATGATGAAGAACAACTTTCCACCAACCATGTAGCCTTTTCGACTGTAGTCCATCACAGTTAATTTTATTCCTTTTTTTTCGATGTTGACCTGGTCCCAATTTGCACCAAAAATTTGTTGATTATCAAAACAAACATATAATATCATTTTTTCTTTTTTTAATGATGACAAACTATTGGTTCCCCCTGATATGATTCCACCTGAACCTCTGGACATTGTACAACTATTTGTTCCCCCAAACCTGGCCCATCCTAAACCTAGTCTAAGCAAATGCCCAATTTTCATCTCAACTTTCTCCCTTTTGGCATCATTAAAAGCACAAACAGTAAATAGAGAGCACAACCACTGAATTCATAGCCACTGGGCAACATAGACATAATCAGAACTATAGAAGCATAAGAATAAAGTAGTGGAAACAGTCCAGCTGATCAAAATTACAGAGAAAAGTATTGAGAATACAGCAGAATAAAATCAACAACACTTATCAGAATTGGCCAACACAAGAGACAACAACAAAAAGGAACTAGACTTAAGGACCAGATGGTTTAGGGGCTAAGAATTAGAGAAGAAGGGTCATTCTTGAATTGGAGTCCTGATGGGATTGAAGGAGTTGTTGTGTAAGGGCCTTCACTTCCATGTTCAGCCTGTCATTTTTAGCCCTCAACCTAGAAATCTTCTCAGAACCAGGTCCTTCATATATTCCTTGAGCAATCAAAGCTTTCAATGCCACAATCTCACATCTATAGCAGTAACTGTAGTGAGTAACTCTTCAATCTGCTGCTTGAGTATCTCCTGTTAAGCTATGAGATCTAAGACTTAGGACTTGGGTTTGTTTTCTACCATTCCTTCAATGCACTCACATTCCACTAAAGTGGTATGTGAAAATGATTATTTTATGGTATCTGGTACCCCTTTCTTCAGTCGGCCCCAAAATGCTCAAAAACATGATTCAATGAATATCCATACGCTAACTTGTACTTCCCATCCTTTACAGTCATAATTTTTTTCGTGTACTCCAGCATAAAGCTAGAAGACTTATTGCATCCAACTTGCTTAAGGCCTCCATAAGAAATAGATCAGCATTGGAGGCAATGGTACGAATTTCAGTCCTGGGAAGTAGGACCTTATTGACAAACTTAAAGTATAGCTAGTATTGCCCTTTTAGGAAATTATTGGACACACCAGCCGTAATTAAGTTTGGAAATTTTCCTTCGCCGAGGATGAACTTTCCAATTGGAGCACAATCAAACACGTTTTTGATGCCTTCCCTCTCTACCTTCAAAATCTCCCCCAACACTTCCTCAGTTATGTGAAAAGCTACATCACTTATAGAGGTATCAAAACCTCTATCCTCAGTGAATTTCATATTGTAATAAAACTGCCTAATCTCCCACTTACGCAAAGTGGGAACAAGACATTCAAAAAGATGATCCCATCCTTGAATCACCACAGCATCAACTAGATCACGCATCCCACACTTTCTTTTTGCTTCAGGCTCAAACACTCTCCGGTTAAGTACCTTCTGTTTTTCAAGAATTTGAATTGAACCTCTCCTGCTTGCTTAGTATGTAACAACCCGACCTAGTGGTATAGTCATGTCATGGCGAATGAGATACCCAGAGGCACTTTACCCAAGTCTCAGACAAGAGGTAACCCTTTCATTCATCCAATGTATTTTTTTTTTCTGGCAACTCGTAAGCACTGGGTTCATTTGAATTTCATACTTTTTAATGCGGAGCATAGATACATATAAAAAAATTATTAAATCAAGTATTGTATTTGGATCCATAAATAAATCAAATTAAGTGTCGGATGTTACTACCAAGGGTGATAGTATGGATAAGATTCCTCTATCCTTAATCAACGATCTTAGGTTTGAGCTCTGGTACAAAAAATCTAATAGGAAGTACTTCGACTTTGGATGGGATTTACGTGATGCCAATCAGAATTTTCCGAGAGACTAGGTGAAAATCACACCAAAAGTGTTAAATACATAAAAAGGTATAACTTATGAAGTTCAAATGTTGGATTAATTTCTTTCCTGTGCTTATGCGTTGCACGAAACCTACCCTTGACAAGAGAGATCATTTGGATCTCATAGTTAATTAATTGAATAAAAAGAATTTAAGTTATATACATTGATGACATGTTATATAATATTATCTTTTTAGGTTCTCAAATCATGTTTATAACAAATACTTAC
The DNA here is from genome assembly GCA_011800125.2 of Solanum clarkiae. Lineage (NCBI taxonomy): Eukaryota > Viridiplantae > Streptophyta > Magnoliopsida > Solanales > Solanaceae > Solanum > Solanum clarkiae. The sequence goes on along the minus strand of JAABOM020079126.1, from coordinate 12,969 downwards.
CCGTTACTGTGAGTAAACAAACATTCTTTTTTCTCTAGTATGAAAAAGTATAAATTTCATCTCACATGTTCGTGAAAGACCTTTTGTGATGGGTTCAAATTTTGTATCACCAAAATCAACTCTTGGATCTTCATCAAATTCATCTGGTGAAAATTTGTTGATCCAAAACATATGTTGCTCTCTCGTTCGATATCCTCCTCCTTTTCGTCAAGCAAATAATAATAATATTCGAGTACATTCAATAAATATTAATAGTATCCTAATAATGTCTTCATCACCACAAGAACATTATGAATCTCATCATGACAGTAGAAAGAAAATATCACTTTTGAGATTGTTGTTGCTTCTATCAGGAATTGTGTCAATGAAATTATGAATCAACTCAAGTTCCACAATCTTTTGATGATTCAATTTGAGCAGTTGATGATTAGCAAGGTCGATTCAGATTTGGAAATATTCCTTCATAACTCTCCCAATTGATATAACATCTCCCATCATTTGATGAATGTACCCAAATTGGATCATTCTTTTTCCAAGTTCAATCAATTCGTTGATAGAAGCAACAACAATCTCAAAAGTGATATTTTCTGTCTACTGCCATGATGAGATTTATAATGTTCTTATGGTGATGAAGACATTATAAGGATACTATTGATATTTATTGAATGTGCTCGAACGTTATTATTATTTTTTGATAAAATGGAGGAAGATATCGAACGAGAGAACACACATATATTTTGGATTAACAAATTTTCACCAGATGAATTTGATGAAGATCCAAGATTTGATTTTGGTTGTACAAAATTTGAACTCATCATAAAAGGTCTTCCACGAACACTTGAGACGAAATTTGATACTCTTTTATATTGGATAAAAAAGAAAGTTTGTTTACTCACAATAATAGCTAAGTATTTGTTATAAACATGATTTATGAACCTAAAAATATAAGAGTATATAATAAGTCATCAATATATATAACTTAAATTATTTTTATTCAATTAATTGACTACGAGATCCAGATGATCTCTCTTGTCAAGGGTAGGTGCCGTTCAACTCACAAGCATAGGGCAAAAATGAATCCAAGATTTGAACTAGATAAGTTACACCTTTTTAGGTATTCAACACTTTTGGCAGGATTTTTCACCTAGTCTCCAGTAACCATATTAGGACCTTCGAAAAATTTACATTGGCATCACGTATATCCCACCAAAGAAAAAGTACCCCCTATTAGATTTATTTATACAAGATTTCAAACCCAAAATCATTTATTAAAGTAGATGAATCTTATTCATACAATCACCCTTGATAGTAGCATCCAACGCTTAATTCGATTTATTTATAAATTTATAGATCCAAATACAATATTTGGTTTAGTAATTATTTTTATATGTATCTATGCTCTGCATAAAAAAGTATGAAACTCAAATGAACTCAGTGCTTATGCATTTCTAGAAAATAAAATAAAACAAAATACATTGGATAAATGAATGGTTTACCTCTTCTCCCGGATATTGATTTTTCATTTCCATTTTTTCTAAATTGTGTGTCCTTTGTTCTATTCCAATGGGTGGTCCATCACATTTCGGACACATAATATTCTTCTTTGCCTCTTTCATTTTCATAATCTCACAAAGAAATCTTTCATTTTCTGCACAAAGACTATTGCCAATGGATCCCTCTCATTTTGATATATATATATATATATATATATATGATAATATGAGCTAATTAAATGTGTTTTTTCAATAATTTGTGTACAATGCATGTCGTATAAATACTATCAATTTATGGGGTGACAACACAAATTTAACATGATATATAGGTAAATAAGTAATTCTACAATTAATCATTATGTTAAATTTGTGAATATTCGCAGACAAAGGGACCAAAAGTGCATATTTTAATTAATTGAAGATTTATGTACTTAGTAAGATGATACATGTATCCAAAATTGGAATTTTATAATAATCTGAGGACTAAAAATGTTATTAAGCCTTTTATATATAATGTGGGTGTAATGACCATCCGGGTCATTTCTATGATTTTGTCGTTACTATGTTGATTTGAGCATGGTATAGTGACCTCGGAACTGTTGGGGTGATTATTGGTCGATTTATTCAGGAGTTATGTGGATTGTTAAGTTAATCGGGAAGTTATACCCGTAAAATGAGTTTTTGGATAAAGTCCTAGTAAATAGTCTGGAATGGAATTCTAACGAATCCATTAGTTCTCGACAGTCGAACTAGGCAAGAAGCATGTCTAGTGCAATTATATCATGGATTGCAAATTTAGTCGTGAGAATCGGTTAATAGTTAACTCAGTTAATGCCCTGGGGAATTATGCCCCAAATTAGAATTTTGATAGTGTAGTTAGCTTCAGAACATCCATTTTGGTCTAAGGTGACCCTTCGTTTGATACTAAGGACGTTCGGATGCGATTTGACCCCCGGGGGCTTTCCGTTAAGAGTTGCAGATAAAGAAATGGGACCCTCATTTTATCGTAGGAAGCTCCATTGTTAATTCTGACCACATTGTTGGATCCGAAACGTCGAAATCCGTAGGGTTACATAGTTTATTTGAGAAAATTGGAGTCCAAACGAGCCCGGAACGACGAAAAAAAGATTGAAATGTTAAGAAGGAAAGGGTGACGTGGCACCCTATGATACCTCCACATGGTACAGCTGGATGGTGCCACATGGCATGAGGTGGCAGAACCTCTTCTATATATATATATATATATATATATGGCCGTCTTCTTTAATGTATATATATACATATATTTCTCCAACTTTATATGGCAATTTCGAGAGCATTTTTTATCTGATTTGAGTGATTCAAAATGCTGCATGACTTAAATTTTCGCAAGGAATGTCATGATGAAGTCAGATTTGGGATTTGACATGTATTTCGAGGTAAATCTCTACTTTTTCATTAATGATATATTGGGAATAAGTGAAAACTTTCCATTGGGATATCTTGGTCATTTCTCAACAAAATTAAGTGAAATTTGAGCCTAAATTATTCTATATTGTGAGAGGAATGATGTGGTATACTAGGTGTTCGATGATTTTATTCAATTTTTGAGAATTTTGGCCGAGAAAGTTATAAAAAGAATATTTCCCTGGTAAATTTCTAATTCTGTTTTTGGGCTTTTTTTCAGTGTTTTGGGGCCCATTTTGAGCCTAATTTTTGGTTGTAGACTTGGGTGGGCGTCGGAACTTTTTTTTTGAATTTTGAAAATAGCCCCTATTTTTCTCATTTTAGGCACTTTTGGCCTAATTCCATCCGTTTCTCAAGTTTTTACGGTCGATGTTACCGTATTGACCTTGTGAAGTGTGTTTTTAGTAGCGAAGCAGCATTGGGAAGCTTCAGGAGGGGAAAACTTAGCTAGATTGATGTGGAGTATGAGACATCGGATTCCAGGTAGGCTAAGCTTTCACTACACCTTAGGTTGAGCTAGTTGCATATTCGGGTTGAAATGTGTGGAAGTATACTATGAATGGGTTGAGTTGTGGACTTTATATTGCATATATCTGGTTGTGAATCTACATGTGTTATAGATGGTGATATGGGGCTTCAATATTTGTATTAGGGGTTGTTTTAACTGTACTTGTCATATTGTCTGAGTTGTTACACCGTTTGGCTACAAGAGAGTCCGGAAAGGGGCTTGTTGGGCTGCGAACCTGTGACAGTTATGTACTCTGAGTTTGACTCTTGTTTGTATGTAGGTGGTATTATTATCATGGCCCACCAGTCTTTCATAAAAAGGAGGGAAGTATCTAGGTTTAGGAGACGAAACTAAAGTCTTGGAGAGGTTTTCGGAAGACTCTAGAACAATGTGGATAACATTTGAAGCTCTTAGAAGACTCTAGAAAGTTCTAGGAAAACCTTGAGAAGACTTGGAAAAATCAAGAACCATATAACCAAGTCTTGGAGGGTCTTAGAATCCTCCAGATATGTAGAGAGTTCTAGAAGTAGGGACATATTTGTAAATTTAGAGGGACTTGGAATATAATTATTATTTACACTTTAGCCCCTAGAAAGTAGTATAAATAGGAGGGTCACTCATTTGTAAGGAACCAACCAAGAATTGTAAGCAATCTTCCAAAGCAATATACAAGTTTTTTTCTTAAAGCTCTCTTAGTCTTCTTGTCTAGCGTTCCCTTAGCGAACTTAGTTGAAAAGGCTTGTATTTGCAAGATCGTGAAAGATTCCTTAACAAATCGACAAGTATCGCAAGAAAGTCTTAGTCGAAGTCTAAGCCCGTGACAGAGTGGTATCAAAGTAGGTTTGTACTAAGGGAAGCATGGAAAGTGAAAGAAACATCAACACCACCAGAATCGCCAATATTATGCTAGATGTTGGGAAGAAATACAAGGGAAAGAAAAGCTCCAAGAAAATTGAAGAGGTGCGATCGGATCGTCACTGAGCAAGGCCATAACAACCCATTCACTCTCGGCCGCTAAGTTGAGTGATGATGAACGAGGCAAAGAACCTGCCAATGTCACGCTCGACATGGGATGGGTCGTGAGAATGGATGATGCCAGACAAGTAGTGGAGTTCCTAGGAAAGCTCTTGAATCAGCTTGATGGAAAGTTTCAAATCTTGGAGGAGTTCACCCTTTAGGAGAATGATAACATCCGGAAAGAGTTGGGCGGACGTTAGGCGACAGAGTATGAGCTGAAGGAGACAGTCACTTCCTTAGAGTGTCAGGTCACTTCCTTCGAGGCCAGATTCATGGACATGTTGGAAGCCATAAATGCTAGAGTGAAGACACTTGAGGAAGTCATAAAAGAAGGAAGGTATGCTACACCGACCACAATATGAGGCCAGGATTGAGGCTCCAAAGCCACCAGTCTTCAAAGGCATCCGTAATGCACAAGAGGTGGAGAACTTTTTATGGCACTTGGAGAATCACTTAAGTGTAACAAGGTGACAAATAATGAGACGAAGATTAATATAGTCATGTTGTATCTAACGGAGATGACCATGTTATGGTGGAAACGAAAGGAGTCAGAAATAGGGAAGGGGCTATGCATTATCAGCATATGGGAATGATTCAAGAGTGAGTTCAAGAAGGCTTTTTTCCCGAATATTGTCATCTATGAGGTGAAGCGATAGTTCAGGGAGCTGAAGCAGACAGGTAGCATAAAGGCCTATATAAAGGAGTTTACTACTCTCATGCTCTAGATTCCTAACCTCATGAATGAGGATATGATGTTTCGCTTCATGGATGGCCTACAGAATTGGACCAGGACGAAGCTGGAATGTCGACAGGTTAGGACCATCGATAAGGCCATCACACAGGCAAAGGCTTTGCCAGACTCTCGGTATGATAGGCGAGATAGAGATCAAGAAAAAGAGTCTGGAGGTAGTGATAATCAATGTGGAGGAGATGGTAGCAAAGGCAAGGGTTGGCAGCCATATTCCAAGCATTATGACACTTGTAGGCCTAATAATAGGAGGTCCGGGCGACAAAGCAACAAAGAAGGCAAGGCACAACGGGAGAAAGGGCTTAAGTGCTACATATGTGGGGGGTGGCGTAGCTATAAAAAGTGCCATGAACTGAAGAGCCTTAGTTTCATACTGCGGGAACGGAAGGAGCAGAAGGCGCAAGAAGAAGCACCTGAATCAAGGGAAGAATCGGGCATAGCTCAGGTAGGTGTGATTGGGCTATGCAGAGCTGTCATGGAGCACCTAGGAAGTTAAAGAAGTACAGTGTGTAGTACATGGATATCACGATCTACGGACGACCCATTCGTTCCATGGTTGACACAGGCGCGGAGGCCAACATCATGACCAAGTCTGCGACAACCAAGTTGAGGCTAAAATATAACCCAAGTAATGCACAACTCAGGATGGTCAATGCGCTAATGACTCCCATGTGTGGAGTTGCTCAAGAAGTCAATATAGCACTAGGCAAGTGGCATGGCAAGACCAACTTCCATGTTGCCCCGATAGATCTTTTTGACATCATCCTTGGGCAGAAATATTTCCAGAGCTGCCATATGGTGATCAACCCCTATCTCCAACAACTCATGGTCATGGAATAAGAAGGTTATTGTATGGTGCCCTTAGTCAAGATACCTAAGTTAGAGAGACAAGCTCAATTGTCGCCCTTGTAGCTTGTGGAGGGGTTCCAGGATGAAAGGCTATGTACCATGCCCGTTAAGAGGAAAAATCATTAAAAAAGAAGTCGTCAAAGGAAGCCAAGAAGGAACAGGGACAGCTAACCACAACATTGCTCCTCGGGTGCTGAAAGGGGCAAACTTCAGAGAAGACCACAAATGGACGGCATGGAGACTTATGATAGTCCAAAGATAGAGACTGAGAGTTCCCTCAGCAGCATTGCATCGAGGACATTGCAACATCAGGTAGAGAAGAGTGTTACGACCTGCCAGTCTTCCAATAAAAAAAGGTAAGAATCTAAAGTCAAGAAGAAGAAACTAGAGTCTTGGAGAGGTTTCTGGAAGACTCTAGAACAATGTGGATAACATTTGAAGCTCTTAGAAGACTCTAGAAAGTTGTAGGAAAAACTTGAGAAGACTTGGAAAAATCAAGAACCATGTAGTCAAGTCTTGGAGGGTATTAGAACCCTCTAGATATGTAGAGAGTTCTAAAAGTAGGGACTTATTTGTAAATTTAAAGAGACTTCGAATGTAATTATTATTTACACTTTGGACCCTAGAAAGTAAGATAAATAGGAGGGACACTCATTTGTAAGGCACCAACCAAGAATTATAAGCAATCTTCCAAAGCAATATACAAGTTTTTTTTCTTAGAGGTCTCTTAGTCTTCTTGTCTAGCGTTCCCTTAGGGATCTTAGTTGAAAAGACTTACTTGTATTTGCAAGACCATGAAAGATTCTTTAGCAATCGACAAGTGTTGCACGAAAGTCTTAGTCGAAGTCTAAGTCCGTGACATAAGGCTACTAAAATATACTAGCTATTGAGGTTGACTTATGATTACATGCTACCTTATGCACTGACTCTAGTATCTATATCTTGTTGGTATGTATATGCATGATGCGGCTGCATTGGTCTATATTGTTATTAGTACTTTGGTAGAATTTCCCATTAAAATGTGATCATGTGCTTCCCTTTGACTTATATATGATCTTGTATATGGTTGTTATCTTTTATGTACTTGTGTTACTGGTTAGTGGCTGGAGAAACACACCATGTTCTGGGAATAGTTGTAGTTGTCCCTCCTAAGAGAACCGTGTGATCTGTGATACGAGATGTGTTACTACTAAGCCACTGGTAGATTAGAGACGGGAGTATGACCTTGATAGCAAAGTGTAGGTGATGCCCGACGGGCTCTCTAGGCTATCTATGAGGAGACACTAGTTATGTGGGTTAGTCCTGGGACTAGCACCCTATTTAGAGAAGAGAACTTTATAAGGAGGCCGGCGCATAGTTGCCTTGGGAAATATCCTTTTACCAGCTAGGTTGTGATATGATTCTGGGAAGGTGGCATCCTTCCAATTATCTACTCTCTCAGAACTTAGCTTAGGTTACACCAACACGGCCCCATGAGCTAATTTACATAGTAAAAGGGCCTAGTAAGGGCTGAATATGGGTTATTGCCATGAGGCGGGCATGTGTTCTAACTTGACTCATTCCTGTATGAGGGTGTAGAGCTAGTTTTACTATGATATGTTGACCAAGAGACTGTGCATTGATTATATGTTGTACTATCGCTTGACTCTGGTATAAATATGACTTGGCTGGGTTTAGGTATCTTAGATATCTATGATTTATCATAATAGTCTATGTTCACTCTGGGCACTTATGATTGACGAGGATATGGTATACCTGGACTTGGTCAGGCATGATTCTGCTGTGATCTGTGAGATATCTACTTTGGTGTATTGCTGGCAGTTGTTCTGCATTGGTTCATTTCATTTGATACTGGGGTATCTATTGTATTTGAGAGAGGTGGTGATTGTGATTATGTGGGTTGGATTGAGACTATGGGATACCTAGGTTGAGAGTGTTGTCGCCTACATTCACTCTGGGCATAATATTACTTTGGAGTTCTGGATCCATATAGATTGGTTGAGTGAGTGATTCATTGATACCTCAAGTCCCATATGACATTCCCTGTTGCTATTCGAGCACTAGAGGCTACGCCTGAGTATCTGAGTTCATGGGTTATGCGCCCCGTGTTTCGAGTTCGGATAGTCGTACTTGAGCGTCGGCCGAAGGATACTGATTCTGTAGCTCGAATGCTGGCTGATATTTGGGTCGAGGACCCTGATTGATATTTTATAGGACTGGTCCCTGTGATTGACATCCTGAGATGAGACAGTTATTTATTCGAGAGGGATTCTTTCTCCAAGGAGGGATACATTCCGCTGTTATACAATTGGCTGATTGTATTAGGGGGATTCTTTCTCCCGCGGAGATACGTCCCACTGTTATGTTGAGTGTCAGACCATCTAGCCCTGGCTGATTGCTCGACCAAAGTCCAAGTCAGAGACCTATGGATCATGTGCCACGTGTCAGCTTAGGGTCGAGGACCCAATTTGCTTGCGATTGTTGGGGTGAGGCTCGTGATTGATTACCTATGGATCCATACACCTATTCACACGCTTTATATGCATGGGTGTACCTTCTGGGCTCATGGGGCTCAAGGAGTGTCAGGCTTAGATACTAGGGTCTTACACCCACATACCGCTGACCCTTGTTCTGATTTGGAGAGCTGGGCTCTGTGATGATTCTGTGATGATTCTGTGATGATCTGCAAATTCTATATTGTGTGCAAGTGTACCTTCTGGGCTTATGGGGGCCCAGTTGGTGTGCATACATAGATACTAGGACCTTGCACCCGTGTACAACACTATGCCTTAGTTGGGGGTAGTTGTGCTATGAGCCTACACAATTTTCGTTAGTGGTATCGATGTTCATTACTTGAGCTGGTTCGGTTATAATTGTTTATCTCCTTGGTTGGCTCAGTGGTGGGTTGAGGGTTTCCAGACATGTCTATGGCTTGATTTGAGTTCGTTTGCTACACTATTATAGTTCTCTTTATATTTGGGCTTTATATATGTTTATTATTTCACTCAATTGGCCGATGATGACTACAGCGCACCTTTACTGATACTCACCCCTACTTCTGCATCCTCCCATGGTGTAGGTCCAAGTACAGGCCTTGATAGCTGAGTTGGGGAAATTTGGGAGCGTTCAGGAGATTTTTGGTGAGCACCGGCAGATTTGGTTTCTTTGCAGTCTCCTTCCTGTTGATAGCCATCTTTTATATCCAGACATTAGCCTTGTACAATAGTGTTATGTATTTGTAGAGGCACTCTAATTTTTTATATTATTATGATTATTGATATATGTATATGATATGTCCTTATGTCTATTGTAGCTCTGTACAATTGATTTTTAGGTTCTGGGTATGTTTCAGTTATGTATAGTGTCATATTGGTTATGGTTTGGACTAGAAAGCTAGGACAGCTACCCTGGGGGTTGGGTAATAGGCTTACTCGTAAGTGGGATCTAACAGACGCCATTATGATCGAGATCGAATCGTGACAGTAGAAAAAATATTTTCTCATTCCATCTTTGCTTAAAAGTTCAAAATTTAGCTCTATTGTTAAACAACATATACTTTCTTCCTTATATGGGATATATATTTTGAAGGATATTTATATAGGTAAAAAAAGTTAGTCCATGAAAATAAAATTTAACCAACTCGTCAAATTTGAACGGATTTTGTTAGGCATATTTTCATGCAAGTCAATTTAGTAGAAATCAAGGAAGCATGTTTAAAAGCTGGTTGATATATACTACATATTTTGCTCAAATTAATTCATAGTAAAACTTATTTTATTTCTTTCAAAAAAATATTTTAGATTTTAAATATAGTCAACAGAAGTATACCCAAAATGATCCACATAAATAGGTTCTGAGATTTCTTGGTTCCTCATGTGTTCCCTTTATGGATGATTCTTGTTCATATTGAGTGTTATTTCTTGTGCATACTTAAGGTCATGTTTATGTTACCATTATCTTCCTATGTATATATATGTCTTTACCTATGAATGATGACATTATAATTTCATGTTTGCATTATATCTCACATACTTAGTACATTCCAAAAGTATTCCAAAAGTATTAATGCATATTTTGCTTTAGGGACAGATGCTCCTCCATTGACTCGTGGCTAGTTCTCTGACATTCAAGACTAGTGTTTTATGGTGAGCCCTTAGTTCATGTCCCTACCATTTTCTATTCTAGCTATGTATTTCGAGACTGATTTATACGTTGGCCTTTAGAGTATTTTACATTCTAAGTTGTTAATATTTGGAGTCTTTTATATTTGATGGATACAGACCGATAAAGGTTCCGCGCATCCATGATCTATTTGGTATGATTTTTGGATAATATATATGTTTTTTTAATATTGCTTCATTATCATAAATTATAGACCTTACCCCATTTTATTCCCCAAATGTATGAGTTTTTATGCCTATGAATGCTTGTATATATTAAGATGTCTTGGAAGGTGCCTTCAGGTGTTTCATTTGTCGTGTGATGACTAGGCACTAGGTCGGGTTGTTACAGTATCATTTAGCTTCTTGTGATGAGTTTTTTCAATTCTGCACAGTGGGTAATCATTTTAGATGTTGAATTCTAGGGGTATTTGTTTTTGGTAGAGTGTTCAATTGTGGTTTTGTCATTTGAGGTAGGTTTGGCTATGCTCCTTTGAGATTGGATTGGGATATTGATTATTCTTATGTAGAAACCATGAGATGGGATTGTATCATGATTGGCTTGTTGTTATGTTGCGACATTCGTGAAGGGGTTTCTCTTGCTATTGTGTTTGTTTCATGAAATTGTTTCAATTTAGTGAATTGTGATATACCTTTAGAAAAATAAAATATTTTTGAAAAGCGAAATGCCTTTGAGAAATGATATGCATTGAGGCATGAGATGTTTTGAGAAATAAAATGATTTGAGAAAAATTACGGTTTATGCCATATTTTGAAAACCAAACAAACTTTCAAATGATTGTTTCTTTTTTTTAAAAGAGTTATAGTTTTCTAAGAGGATGTTTATCATAAAACTTAAGTTTTTTGAGATCTTTGTCACGCTGAGGCTTATATTGAGATGATTGTACTCCTCTATTTGTATTGTTGATATGTATTCATCCTCATACATTCATATTATAGAACACAGATGTTGAGAATTGTGAAAACACCTTATCATAAAAAATTGAAACATCTTTAAAACTCTTGACCATGAGCTAGATAGCAAGGAGGATGTGATATTGAGATTGTAGTTTTCTGAAAGAAAATGAGACACCTTTAAAACCCTTAGCTACGAGCCAGGTGGCAAGCTGGGGGATGAGATATTGTGATTGTGATGAGGTATATGGTCTGTGAGGTCCTCATGGGTCCTGTCTGGTAGCTCAGCTCTACAGCTATATACGACAGGTTATACAACAATCTTGATTCCACTAGTACCACCCATTCATTGCATTCATCAATCTCGTTGCATTGGTACGTTATTGTGCTTTGAGTGATTATCTGATGGTGTTTGTGTATGCATGAATTTATATGTTACTTTATTCATGTCATTCTATATATAAATTGATGGCACCGATGTCGAACTAGTTTTTCAATGTGCAGGTGAAAGTATTTCTAGTTTATTACATAATTTAAACAATTCTTAATATTCAATTGGTCAAACCTATTGGGTACATATGAATTATACTCATCCCTATTTCTGTGTCCCTTTTTGAATGCAGATTTTAGTCAGAGTTATCTCATAGCAGCTGATTATTGTAGCGAAAATTTCATATCAAAGTTGGTGGTGAGATCCTATGCATTCGGATAACTATCAGTTTTATCTTTATTTGTAGTACTTATTTTTATACAGAGACTAAGTTGTATATATTAATTCAAAGATTGTAATAGATATTCTTTATACTTATGACATTGGATTTTGGAATATTTCATTGTGTATATCTTTTCCTTCCATTTATGGCCTAACTTTCCTTTGGCAGTCTCATCTTTGATTTTACTTTTTGATTTATACATCAATTTGGATTAGGATGTGTCATTATAACCTTGATTTCTAGGTCATGATATATTATGGTGGTACAGACATGCTGAAAATCATGTGTAACAAACAAAAGTTAACATGTATCATGAATTATTTTCAGTTCAGAGATATATCATAATCTTTTAATAATGAAGTAGATAACCATAATAAATATATCACAAATGAATGAAATGATACATAATACTATGCTTATGTATATATATGATACATTCATCCCATTCAGGATAAGTCAATCATCAATTCATACTAGGTGTAAAAACATGATACATAGTACACTAGAAACTTGAGATTGTTATGTATCAAATATATCATAAGATACACATATAGACTGTCATGACCCCACCCCGGGGCCGTGAACTCAGTGCCGATAGGGCACTTGGGGTAACCCTAAACCACAAAGATCCCACAGTTAGTTCACAAATTCTGCCGAAATTTCGGCAGAGTTTCCTCTGTTTTACTGATTAAACCCACCTGCAAGAAAAGCCAGCAGCGACCAGACAGACGAATAGATATAACTTATAACGTAATCAAACGAAAGTACGGGCCTACAAGGTCTCCGTTGCGGTCCTGCCGCCTAATAACATTCATACGAATATAAAATACGGTCTCGCCGCCTGATAAGTTCAAAATACACACAATAGACTGTGTACAACCACAAACTCCTCAAACCCACTACCCACTGGTATCCACAGACCTCTAAACAGAAGCACAACACATATGACGGGACAGGGCCCCGTCGTACCCTCGAATATCATGAAAAGTTTACAAACCAAAAAGTGTAAATACAAATGAAAATACCCCAAAAGTATACTCCTGAAACAAAGGAGCGTGAAATAGCTGAGTAGATGTCCTAGGATGGAGGCTCTCTCACCTGTACGTCTGAACCTGCGGGC
>JAABOM020079099.1:0-32720 GCA_011800125.2 Solanum clarkiae | reverse complement strand
CTGCAATACATCTTTAAGCAGAAAGACCTAAACTTAAGACAACGGAGATGGCTAGAGCTAATAAAGGATTATGACATTGATATACTTTACCACCCGAGAAAGGCAAATGTGGTAGCCGATGCTCTGAGTCATAAGGCAATCATGAATACTGGTGATCAAGTTGTGGTAAGTCGAGGAGTGGCTAAGGATCTACATCAGCTAGCCAGTTTGGGGGTTCGCCATCTTGAAACTCCAAAGGAAGGGTTATAGTACATAATGTAATAACGTCTTCGTTAGTAATGGATATGAAAGAAAAATAGTTTGAGGATCTTGTTCTACGACAGCTTAAGGAAAAGGTGAGTCAAGGTATGATAAAGGTCTTTGACCTTACACAAAATAGAGTACTTTATTGCCAAAATAGATTATGTGTTCCTGATATTAATGCACTAAGGAAGATGATAATGGAAGAAGCCTATCGTTCGAGATATTCCATCCATCCAGGATCAACTAAGATTGTCATGACCTGAAGGGAATGTTTTGGTGGGGAGGAATGAAAAAGGAACTTGCAAAATTTGTGGCTCAATGTCGAAATTTCCAACAAGTGAAAGTAGAACACCAAAAGCCAGGAGGTTATATGCAGTGTACAGAGCTTCCAACATGGAAGTGGGATATGGTCAATATGGATTTTGTTACCGGGTTGCCTCTCTTATTTCAGAAGTTTGATTCCATATGGGTAATAGTTGATAGACTCACAAAGTCAGCACACTTCTTGCCAGTCAGGAGCGATTATACAGCTGAAGAGTATGCCAAGTTATACGTCAAAGAGATAGTCAGGCTACATGGAGTCCCAATCACCATTATCTCTGATCGGGGGGCTCAATTCACTACAAGGTTTTGGAAGTCCTTCCAAAGAAGTTTAGGGACACAAGTGAATTTGAGTACAACATTCCACCCTCAAATAGACGATCAAGCAGAATGCACCATTCAGACACTTGAAGATATGTTACGAGCTTGTGCATTGGACTTTAAAGGTAGTTGGGTAGACCATTTTTCACTTATTGAATTTTCCTATAATAATAGCTATCACTCAAGTATCAAGATGACACCTTATGAACCTTTATATGGAAGGAAATGTAAATTGCAAATTGGATGGTTTGTAGTGGGTGAAACCGCTTGCTTGGGCCAGATCTACTACAACAAGCCATGGAAAAAGTTAAGGTAATATAGTAGCGGCTAGAAACAGCCCAAAGTCATCACAAATCATATGCAGATGCTAGAAGGAGAGGACTGGAATTCTCAGTAGGGGATTGGGTATTTTTAAAGGTGTCTCCAATAAAAAGGGTTATAAGATTTGGTAAGAAAAGTAAAAATAAGCCCACGTTACATAGGGCCATATAAAATTATTAATAAGTTTGGGCAGGTTGCATATGAACTAGAGCTACCCCAAGAGCTTTCAATGGTTCATCCATTTTTTCATGTTTCAATGCTTCAAAAATGCATAGGTGACTTATCCCGTATCACTCCTATTGAAGACGTGCAGGTTACAGAAGATCTCACATATGAAAAGGTACATATTTCTATTCTGGATCGTCAATTTAAGAAGTTAAGGAACAAAGAAATAGCTTTAGTAAAAGTACTTTGGAAAAACCAACAAGCAGAAGAAATAACATAGGAGGCCGAGGATGCGATAAAATCAGAATACCCTTTCTTATTTGAAGCTAGAGTGGAGGTCCAATATGCAAAAATGGGACACTAATAGGTACGTGTGATTGAATACTTAGTGTGTTGTCAAAATTTTGTGCAAGTAAAGGTTTAAACTTGGTTAAGCTATCCAATTGTGCTAACGTTCAAGGACGAATGTTCCTAAGGGCGGAGGATGTAACACCCCACATCTTACAATACTAGTACTATGCAAATGAAACATGATATGGCTTTTCGAATTAGCGCCAATTTTTAAAAGTGCTTGAATCTCAAATTAGAGAGCGACATGTATGTCTAACGCTGAAGAGGGTCGAGTGTAAATAATTTTAAAGTCTGAGGAGATCGCGGCCCTAAAAAAAGTGAGAGAATTGAGGTTCTTATAGGATTTACGAAGCTAGAAGGTGACTCACCTACATGCTTAGCTAAAATATGCTAGCTAAATTGAGACGAGGCCCGATGCCAAATCTGTCCAAGTCCGATTATGAATAAAGTCTATGTTAAGGGTGTAACTTTATCCCATGTTCAGCACCATAAATGGACAACACTTTAGCCCAAGAATGGTAGAGAAAGGGACCAAGTACAACACAACTCACTTGGTGCATTGGGACAAAACTAAGGAGAAAAGGGAAAAGTGGGCAGCCAAGGCCCAACCAATTTGAACCCAATAAGGCCTAAATGAAAGGACAAGAAGCTTCATCACTAGCTTAATAAAGTAAGGCTAAAATTGCCTTTGTAGTTCGTCCAAAACCCTCCTTTAAAAAGGATTTAAAATAGCTCCCTTAAGCCATTTAACTTGAACAAAAACAAATCAGATTGTTTTGCAAGTTCTCTCTCAACTCTTTCTTGACTTTACAAGCAGCCACAAGAGACTTTTAGGGTTCTTGGGGAAGCCCTACACTATGAGGGTAAAGTTAAGTAAGAACACTTATGTGTTTAGTATGGTTTTCTTATGTAAAACAAGAGGCTAAGCTGATTATACCTTTGCTGAAATTATTGGACAGCATGTGTTCCAAAAGTCGTTGTACACTTTTCTTGTTACTCAAGATGATTTTCTCTTCTTGGTTTGCTGAATTATGAAGTAAAACTAATGTTTTTAACAAGGATGTATTTTTTTAGTGATGTAACTAAGCTACTGCACCACTTTTACAGTCAACGAAAGTGAGTTCTTATATGATATCACAATTGTGTTCTTAGTACAAACTTGTAGGCTGGTAGTTGGGAATAGTTGTTCCATGACCTCCATCTACTTTGGGAGTATTTATGGACTATTTTATGGCTGATTTTATGTGTAACTAATGATGTATACAGTCTTGTTAAAGTTGGAACAGGTTTGGAATTGTCGACGTCAAAATGTAGCGAAGGGATGTAACATTATGCTGCCGATTTGTACATTGCATAGAATTGTGATGTGTTGTACATTGTGGGTTGTCGTAAGATGGTTATGGCACTAAAACAGTCAAAACATGATATGTATATGAGAATATGTATTAGAAAATACGATTAGGGGCGGAGAGGTTGAAAGAATACGCTCGGGTTTATAATATCCGCTTGTTGCCCGTATGTTATTTTTTATGAGATTGGGCTACCAAGATGTATCTATTGGCTGCTAACGATAGTTTTATCACCTACTATATTGTAGATAAATATTTGGAGGAAGGAAAGTTTATCTCGAGGTAATAGCGAGGTCATACAGTGAGGTATGTAAGGCTATTGGATTTTGTATTATTTGGCATGAAACATAGATCCCTCCTTGGAACATAAAGGCCGTTACCAACTCCAACACAACCATTAACCATGTCTCAACTCTTTCACATGTTCATATGCTCCCATACATAGTCACCTTCATATCTTCATATATACTTGGATACCAAGATACACGAGTTCATTCTACTAAATAAATTTCATGGGTTGTTCTACCTCCTAAGCATTTCGTTATTTGTGTAACCTACTCCTTTCATAACAGTGTTGTCTTTTGAGATTATTTACATGTCATATGTTGTATCTACAGTCCTACAACTCGAATATTATGACCACCAAAAGAATCATCTCAAAAGTAATTGAAAGATAAAGTATATTGCTTGTTGATGGGTAGTAACCCAAGGGGTGGAAGAATCACCTAGCAAGGGTCGATCCTATTACGGGGGGTAGCCCAAGGGGTGAAACGAAAAGCCTAGCCAAGGCCGATACCGATATAGATTTACCATTGATCAGTTGGCCATTTGTATTACTTGTTGTGGACAAATTATACAATAAAGGTAAAGTAATAAAAAGAACATAATGTACATGATCCCACAGTATAACCAAGGGTGGTCTCTTATCCTACACCAGTGTGTAGTTTCATTTGAGTTGTTACTTCATATATAATATTTCTTGCCTTACATATTCAGTATATTATCTCGTGCTGACGTCCCTTACAGGGGACCTACATTTCATGCTGTAGGTACAGGTGTTAGTAGATCTCCATAGTAGGAGTATAGGATATCTAGCTGTTGTTACCAACCTCCAGGTTGCTTCGGAGCTTTATGTGTCTAGAGCTTATATTTCTGTATTGTATAGTTAGCAAAGGCGAGGGTTTTCCCGACCCTTATTAGATACTTTTCCTTATCTAGAGGCTTTGTAGACTATGTAAATTAAAGTGTGGTCATGTCTTGTAATTTAGACAACATGGCCCCAATAGCCTAGCCATATGCATTTCCTTTGGCTTGTTATTACTGTTTACTTTATTGAAGGCATGTTAAATATAGAAATCCCTTATAATATGTATAGAAAGCGCATAGATACAGGTGGGTTCTCCCGGCCCTTATTGGCAACGGGTGCCAGTCCTCCTTAATGGGACTTTGGGGGTGACAGTTACCATTCTGCATGCAAATCACAAATTATAGCTATGTTATCTAGTTTAATCAAGTCAACGAACCATGGGGAACATAATTCCCAAGTTGTCCTCAAAATTGAGTGTTTTCTCGTGTTTTAATTAGTGTTTATTTTATTTTTTTGAATCACAAACCCCCCCCCCCAATTTAGAGATGGTAGTCATAAGTACTAGAAATGATTAGTAGTGAAGTCTTGTAGTCAAAGTCCTGTATTCCCTGTGGATTTGAACCTAACCTCGGTTAGGTTAATTACTGATAGCGATCGCTTTCTTATTGGAACGTGAACATACCAAAAAATTATGGCGTTGTTGCCGGGGAATACGACTAGGTTTTGATTTTATTTCATTATTAGTTAGTTCTAGTATTAATTCCTAGAGTCTCTTGTATTTTACTTTTGTTTTTATTTTTGTTGTTTCATTTCTTTTGAAGGGTGTACTAGGTTGTCTGCCCAACACAAGGACACAAGGCAATCCCTTAGCTCCACTAAATTTAGAGATCCATCGACTACCAAGAAGGATGGGTCAAGTGAATGAGGACATTGACGTTGAGGAGGATATGCATACGAATGAGGATACGGATAGAGAGGAGAATCCACCACAAAGGGGTAACAGGCTATAGCTTAGGGACTTCAATGAAAATGCTTATGGATTGAATCAATATCGGTTGAACCCTATGGATATGGATGTTACCAGTGCTATAGTACTGACTTCTCTTCTTTACCGATAGATACTAAGTTCACGGTGTCGAGTAGATTGCTCCAAATGCTCTAAAACTGTAGCCTATTCACAGGACTACCTTCAGAGAATCCCCACCATCATCTTCAGAATGTCGTGTTTATGTGTAAAAGTGTCATGGGGACCAAAAACCTTTCTCTTGATGTTGTTAGTTTAAGAGTGTTCCCAATGTCAATGACTGGCAATGCAACTGTATGGTTGTCTGAGCTTCCTCCGGGCACTATCACAAGTTGTGATTAACTTCAAAGGGTATTCCTTGAAATATACTTCCCAAGATCTAAGAAGTTGAAGCTCAAGGACCAAATCAACAACTTTGAGAAAATTGTCAGGTGATTCTACTAGCACAACATAGGAGAGGTTTACTAAATACTTGAGGATGGTTCCCGATCACAAGATTGTTGATGATGCCTTGGTCGAAATTTTCTATTGGGCACTTGACGAGAATAGTCAAGCTTGTGCCGATACAATCATGGAAGGCATGTTTCTAGACCAACCTTTTATATTGATAGTCGCAAGAATAGAACAAGTGGTCAAAACAAATAGAGCATGGGGGCAATGAGAGCGAGGTGTGGTGAAACCTTCTTGTGCAGTTAATACAAACAATGAGCAAGCAAAGGTGAACGAAGAGATCATGGAGCAACTTGCTCAACTTCATACAAGCATGGACTTAGTCTTGAAGAAAAATCAAGCAAGCGTCCATGCGGTCACTCACGAACCTCCGAAGGCTCCTACCTATGATGATCCATTCTTTGATGAGGATGCATGTTTTGTAAGCAACCAAGTGGTGGGTTTACGGAACAACCCCCAAGGGTCCAATCTGGACTATTGGAGCCAAGGTTCTGGGAATCAAGGTCGGAACTTCAACTATGATGGGATGTATAGAGACAACCGGGGTGGATACTATGAGAGAAAGAGTGCCTAAAGCAGATTGGGGGAGAAGAGAAGGCTACAGGAGTTATCCCTATGTGCCACCAGATAATTGTGACACTAGGTCGAGCAATTCGAGAATTGAAGAAATGTTCGATAAGTTGTTGAAGAAGGTGGATCACTACTACGAGACCTTGAAAGGGATGAAGACAGATATTTCAAGTATAAATCAGAAAATTGAGTCTCACTCCGTGGCAATCAAGCAACTTCAACAACAATTCGGGCAAGTTTCTTCATAGTTGAACCAATGCTAGAAGGGAACCCTACCTAGCATCACGGTTTTCAAAATCCTAAGAATGAGGGCATTGCATGGCCGTGATGACTCAGAGTGGTAAAAGCACTATAGACCCCCCTATGCCACTTGTTGATGATGAAGTTGAGGAGAGAGCCACTAATAGCAAAGTGATGAGTAAGGAAAAAGATCCACGGAGTAAGGGAGTGGAGGACCAAGAGGTGGGAGAGCAAGATAAAGCAAAATCAATCCCAAAACCAGCTCCTCCATTCCCACAAAGGATTAAGAAGAAGGAAGAGATGGCAAGTTCAAGTATTTGTTGTTAATGTTAAAACAACTATCCATCAACATTCCTCTCTTGGAGGACTTGGATAAAATGCCCAGATACGCCAAATATATGAAGGATTTTGGTAATAAAGAAACACACTTTGAGCCAAGAGCTTTCACAAGAGCTCCAACAATGTAGTGTGATCAAGACCAAATGCTTTGTACAAAAGCATGAGGACCCCAATGCATTCAACGTTCCTTGGACTATTGGTGATGTTGAATTTGCATGAGCACTATGCGACTTAGGAGCTAGCATCAATCTAATGCATCTTGCTGTATTCAAAAAGCTTGGCCTTGGCACTCCTATGCCGATGAGAATGAGGTTGCTTATGGTAGATCGAACCATTAAAAAAACTGATGGAATCCTGCAAGATGTGCTTGTTAAACTTGATAAAGTCATTTTTTTGGTGGGATTTCGTGATTCTTGACTGCAAGGTTGA
Source organism: Solanum clarkiae (assembly GCA_011800125.2). Taxonomy (NCBI): domain Eukaryota; kingdom Viridiplantae; phylum Streptophyta; class Magnoliopsida; order Solanales; family Solanaceae; genus Solanum; species Solanum clarkiae. The sequence continues at coordinate 25,510 of JAABOM020079099.1, read as the reverse complement.
TTTCAAGGTACCCATCATTTTGCGGAGACCTTTTTTGGCTACTGGGAGAGTTCTAGTGGATACGGATTTGGGTAAATTTGATTTAGTATGAATGATTCTAAGGTCGTGCTCGATATTCGCCAATTCATGAAACATTCGGACGAGTTACAGAGCGAGGTGTGGACCCTTGATGATTGTTAATGAAGGACAATAACAAAGTCGAGCCACGATGTTAAACAAGGCGCTTCCTGGGAGGGTACCCAAGGTACACCCCTTGCACCTTTTCTTTGTGTTGCTACTTTGAGGACAAAGTATCATCTTTTCATGGGGTGATGGAAGTGATGGATTAAGGTGAAGTCTTAGTAGCCTCAAGTCCATAACTTCCCCTATTTTTGATCACATGATTTTCTTGCCGTGTTCCTTTTTCCTAGTGGATGTTTTATTTTCTGTTGAATCGGCATGTTTTAGGAAGTATAGATGATTTGTAAATGCATAGTAATATTATCTTCTGGCGTATATGTAGTTTTTATATTTTCTTTAAACTTTTGATGCAAAATTGGGTACCCTCAAGATTTTTGAGGTTGTGATAATTGATGCATTCATACATTTTTGAGTATATGGCAATGTATATTCTGATATTGTGAAGGTAAGCTTAGATGAAAGCATGACCTCTGATTCTATACTTGATTGCGGATGCAATTGCCATGTGTGTTGTGAGCTTATTTTGATACATTCATGTATCATTGTATGGACTCAGAACATGCCCTAGTACTCTAAGGTTGGTTTTTTGGTGATTTGGTTGATTTGTAAGTGATCTTAGGCCTTTGTTCTAATAATAATCCCACTTTTGCCTAAATTACCCACCAAATGAACTAGTGAATCCCTTGTTACAAGTGTTTGAGCTTCTCATGTACTCATGTTTCTTAACACCTTGCTGACCTTACCTCGTTTGATTAAATACTCTGATATTGGCCCTGATCTATCCTTGAATATGTGAACGTTGATTGAGGCTTAAAGCCTAAGTTGAGGATGGCTGCATTGGTGGCCCTAGTTTGAGGCATAGGTATTATGTACTTCACTTTAGGCTAAAATCCTAAGTTGAGGGTGGCCCTTGTTATGGTAAAGTAACAAAAATGAGTTAGTTAATTAGGGTGAAAAGAAAGAAATGAATGATCATGAGCCCAGTGAAGAAAAAGAAAAGAAAGAGTTCTTTGATTTGAATAGCAAAGATGAGTTCAAAATGAAGCCACAACTGAAAAATGAAAGAAGAAGCCCGGGAAAATCTTGAAATGGGGAAACAAGGGAAGAATTAGTGAAAAGGTTGGATTATGAAAGAAAAATGTGCTGGTAAACATGGTTCAAGGATAGCTTTTAGACAATATTCGCCTAAAATACCATACTAAAGGCCCTTGAGCCCATGTTACAAGCCAATAAGTCCAAAAGTTATCCAAATCCACTTTGGCATCAAATCGAAAAATGAAGATAGGGGAAAGGTTATGGTGTTAGTCATTGTGCATGAATTCCAATTGTGAGAGTGAGAATGTTTCCTCAGTCCTCGATTTCCGAATGTTCTTGAGTGAGTATAATGGATATCTTTCTAGTGAGGAAATTTACACTACTTGAGTAGCATATGACTATACCAGTGATTGTGGTCCGTTGATGCTCCTTAGCTTATCATAGTTCGATTCCCAGGTATCTCATTATATTCCATTTGCTAAATAATTTTACAATCGTGTTTTGAAAATTGTAGTTGGGTACTTGAATCAGAGGAGTTGATATATATGCCATTAGTGTAGTTACTATGTATTTCTATTTTTCTGTATAGATTGAGTCATCATTTGAGGACAAGCAACAATTCTAAGTTGAGAGTGTTGATGTGTTGTCAAATACAACACATTTGGTGCTTGAAATAAGGGATTTTGTGAGTTCTTAAAGCGACTTTTTAGTGTTTTGATGTGTTTTTTGTGCTAATATTGCAACTTGGGTGTCTTCAACCTTCATCATTGTTGGTAAAATTCTCAACTATGTCATTTATTTACACACTTGTGTGTTTTACCTTAGCCAGGAGTAGCTAAGCACCCACAACTTGGTGTTGTGGAAACTATGGGTAGTTGCTTGAGATTACCTAGGTTGTTTGCATTTCTATGATTGGGGTTTTGCATGTATTATCTATTTCCCTTCATTATTAATGTTAACTGGTGGTGGCCAACACCAAACACCACCTACTATCATGATCCCGACCAAGGTAGTAACAAATAGGAAAAGGGAAGTAGATGACAGGATTCGATTGATGTATTCCCGTCTAATCGACCAAACCTAACCAAGGGGAGGTTGTCTAGGACAATAGGTAATGGTTAGTTGGCACGCCATGGTAGCCGACCAAGCACCATGGTAAAATTAGACCTTTACCAACACAAGAGGGCTGGAAGAACCCAAGTTACCTTCCTGTATGCAAATCACAAATTGTAGTTATGTTATCTAGGTTAATCGAGTCAATGAACCATGGGGAACACAATTCCCCAGTTCTCCCCAAAATTGAGTGTTTTCTTGCGTTTAAATTAGTATTTATTTTAATTTGGTTTTGAATCACAAACCCACCCACCCCCTAAATTTAGAGATTGTAGTCAGAAATACTAGAAATGATTAGTAGTGAAGTCTTGTAGTCAAAGCCCTATATTCCTTATGGATTCGAACCTAACATCGGTTAGGTTAATTACCGATAGCGACTGCTTTCTTATTGGAACGTGAACATCATCACACTTGCCCACTGGTTTGGGGATGATATGGGTTTTCCACATGGTGCTTCACACCATATCTTTCAAGGAGAGCTTTGAACAATTTGTTGCAAAAATAAGAACCTCCATCACTGATAATTGCTCGAGGTGTACCGAACCTAGAGAAAATGTTTCTTCGGAGAAACCCTATAACACTCTTACCTTCATTGTTTGGTAGAGCCACAGCCTCCACCCACTTAGAGACATAATCAACTGCAACCAGAATATACTTGTTACCATGAGAGCTAACAAAGGGTCCCATAAAATCAATGCCCCAAACATCGAATAGTTCTATGACCAAAATAGGATTTAGAAAAAGTTTGTGCCTTCATGAAACTCTGCCTTCTCTTTGACATCTATCACAAGACTTTACATAATCACTGGCGTTTTGATAAATAGATGACCAATAGTAGCCACACTACAACACTTTGTAAGTCGTTCGATCTCCACTATGATAGCCACCTACAAATGAAGAGTGGCATACTTGAAAAATGCTCATCATTTCCACTTCTGGAACACATCGATAGATGATCACATCCGCACAAATGTGAAATAAATATGGCTCATTCTAGAAGAACTTCTTGGCATCATGCATTAAACCTGCGATGTTGTTGGTTGTTCAACTCAAGCGGCACTATATCACTCACTATTTAGTTAGCATAGTTTGCAATCCAAGGTATAAGATCATGTGAGGCTACCAAAACTCACTCATCAGGGAATGAGTCATTTATGTCAAGACTGTCATCAAACTTCACCATATCTTCATCTTCCAATCTAGAGAGATGATCAGCTACTTGATTTTCTAACCCTTTTTTGTCGATCATATCAAAGTTGAACTCTTGCAAGAGAAGCACCCATCTGATCAATCTTGGTTTTGCATCCTTCTTGGCCATCTTATGTTTGAGAGCTAAATGGCCAATGTGCACGATCACCTTTGCCCTTAATAAGTATGACCAGAATTTTTCAAAAGCAAATACTAAGGCAAACAATTCTTGTTCGGTCCCTGTATAGTTTGTCTGGGCCACATTTAATTCTTTGCTAGCATAATAGATTGGATGCAAAATTCTCTCCCTTCGTTGCCCCAACATTACACCTAGTGCAACCCCACTTGCATCACACATTAGTACGAATGGTTGTGACCAATCTGGAGCTATAATAATAGGTGTTGTGGTCATCCTTCTTTTCAATTCTTCAAAGGAGTACATGCATGCATCATCAAACACAAACTTGGCATCTTTCTCCAACAACTTACATAAGGGTTATGAGATCTTGGAAAAATACTTTATGAAGCGGCAGTAGAATCCGACATGGCCTAGAAAACTCCTAATACCTTTTACTTAAATTGGTGGTGGCAATTTCTCTATAACTTCAATTTTTTCTTTATCCACCTCGATTCCCTTGCCGAAATCCTGTGGCCAAGTACGATGCCTTGTTTGACCATAAAATGACATTTCTCACAATTTAGCACCTAGTGAGTTTTGATGGACCTCTGCAACACATCCCACAAATGTAATAAACATTCTTAAATGGACTGGCCAACAACACCAAAATCGTCCATGAACACCTCAATAGTGCTCTCAACCATGTCTGAGAGGATAGACATCATGCATCTCTGAAATGTTGCTGGAGCATTACATAGTCCAAAAGGCATTCTCTTAAATAGAAAGGTACCATAAGGACATATGAAAGTCGTCTTCTCTCGGTCCTCATGTGCGATAACAATCTAATTATACCCGGAATATCTATCAAGGAAACAATAACAACCCTTCTCTGCCAATCTGCCGAGCATCTGATCCATCAACGGCGCGTAGGGTGATCTCATAGCAAGAAACAGTGAGCAAAATCAAGAATTTGTTAAGTGGAGATCAGTCCAACGAGGCTACTCTACGAGTCATAGGTCTCACCATGACTCGTATTGGTAGGATCGTAGCAAGAAATAGTGAGCTAAAATTTTGGACCAAAAACTGAAGGCCTTGACTGCAAGAGAAGCAGACGAGTCGTAGCCCAAACAACGACTTGTAACAGTGGGTCATAAAAGTCAAGTCCAAAAAGCCAGAAGTTGACCATGAAACTCTGATTACGACTCGTAGGTTACCCAACGAGTCGTACCTGCGCGACATACCTACTACCAGTTGTCTTTTCTATTTAATTTTTAGGTTTAAATTGTAAATAGTATAAATACTTAATGATAGGGTTTTAGAAATAGAGCTGAGACGTTGAATATTTGGTAGAACACCTTCAATATTCTCTCTTGAATATTCTAAGGGTTTTTCTAGGGTTTAGTATAGATTCTCATTTTTAATTTGAAGACCCAATTTTGGGGATTGCAAAACTCATATTGTACTCATTTTCCATTAATCCAAGCTTGTCGTTTGCAACTTGTGTTGTTCTTGTTATTCATTGTTTTAGGTAAACTCTCAACTATGTCTTCTAACTTCATTGTTGTTGATTTTGCCTTAGCCATGAGTAGTTATGCACCCACAATTTGGGGTTGTGGGAACCATGAATAGTTGACTTGAAATAACCTAGACTTTGTATATTTCCTTGATAGGGATTTTGAATGTGTTATTTATTTCCCTGCATTTTAATTGATGTTTGGTGGTGGCCAACACCAAACCTTACTTACTATCATGATCTTGACCAAGGTAGTGACGAATAGGAAAAGGGAAGTAAATGACAGAATTCAGTTGATGTGTTTTCATCTAATCAACTAAACTTGACCAAGGGAAGGTTGACTGGGATAATGGGTAATGGTTAGTTGGCACACCATGGTTACCAACCAAGCGCAATGGTAAAATTTGACCTTCACCTCCATAAGAGGACGGGAAGAACCTAAATTACTATCCTGCATGTGAATTCTCAATTAGAGTTATATTTTCTAGGGTAATTGAGTCAACGAATCATGAGGAACACAATTCCCAAGTTGTCCCTAAATTTGAGTGTCTTCTCACATAATTAGCATAGTGTTTATTTTTACTTTTGTTCTTAAATCACAACCCACCCCCATATAGAGATTTTAGTAATCAGTGCTTGAAATAATAGATAGTGAATCTACATAGTCAAGCCCTGTATTCCATATGGATTCGACCCTATCCTCTGGTTAGGTTTATTGCTGACTGCGACCATTTTGTTGTTGGAGCCTGATGAACATCAAATATTCTGCTACCGTTGTCATGGATTACAGCTAGGTTCTTGACTTGATTTCACTATTAGTTAGTTCAAGTATTAATTTCTAGACTCTCTTGTATTTTACTTTCGTTTTTATTTTTGTTGTTTGATTTTATTTGCAAGGTGTACTAGATTGTATGTCCAACACAAGGAGCCAAGGCAATCCCTTAACTCTGATCAATTTGGAGATCCATCGACTCTTTAGGAGAATAGCTCAGGTGAATGACAATATCGTGGTTGAGGAAAAAATGAATATGAATGATGAGGATGTGGGAAGAGAGGCGAATCCACCACCAAGGGAAAACAGGCCATAACTTAAGGACTTCAATGAGAATGCTTATAGTTGGAATCAATATCGCTTGAACCCTATGGCCATAGACATCACTGGTGCTATAGTGTTGCCTCCATTACCAGCAGATGCTAAGTTCTCGGTATCAAGTGGATTACTTCAAATATCGTGGTTTGTTCACAGGGCTACCATCAGAGGTTCCCCACCATCATCTCCATAATGTCATCTTTGTCTGCAAAAGTGTCATGGGAACGCAAAATCTTTCTCGTAATGCAGTTGGTTTGTGAGTGTTCTCATTGTCACTAACTGGTAATGCAGTTTTTTGGTTATGTGACCTTCCTCTGGGTACAATAACAATCTAGGTAGTGCTTCTGAGAATGTTCCTAGAGAGATACTTTCCAAGATCAAAGAATCTTAAGCTCAAAGATCAAATAAATAATTTTGAGCAATTTCCTGGTGATTCTATTAGTACTACGTGGGAAAGATTCACTAAATACTTGAGGATGGTACCTGATTATAAGATTGTAGATGATGCCTTGGCTGAGTTTTTCTATCAGGTGCTAGACAAAAATAGTCAAGCTTGCACTGACACAATAATGGGAGCCACGTTTCTTGACCAACCTTTTGCATTAGTAGCATCAAGGATAGAGCAAGTGGTTAAAACAGATAGAGCTTGGGGTCAAAGAGAGCAATGTGCAATGAAGACATCTTATATGGTCAACACTAATAATGAGAAAGCAAAGATCAACGTAGAGATCATGGAAAAACTTGCTAAACTTTGCACGAGTATGGACTTGATCTTAAAGCAAAACCAAGCAAGTGTTCAAGCAGTAGCTCATCAAACTCCTAAGGCTTCTACTTATGAAGATCCATTCTTTGATGAAGATGCTTGCTTTGTGAGTAACCAAGCGGCAGGTTTCTGGAATAACCGCCAAGGGTCCAATTTGAACAATTGGCGGCAAGGTTCTGAAATAAAGGTTGGAACTACAACCATGATGGTGCTTATAGAGACAACTGAGGTGGCTACAATGAAAGAGAGAGTGTCAGATACCGAATGGGTAGGAGAGATGGCTATAGGAATGGTTCTTATGAGCCACCCCACAATCGTGATGCCATGCCAAATGCTTCAAGGCTTGAAGAGATGTTTGACAAGTTGTTGAAAAGATCCAACCACCAAGATTAGACCTTGAGGGGAATGAAATAGAACATTTCAAGTATAAACCAAAAAATAGAGTCTCACTCTGTGGTGATTAAACAATTAGAACAACTATTGAGGAAAGTTTCTTCACAATTAAACCAACGTCGAAAGGGCACCTTACCAAGCAACACGGTTCAAAACCCAAAGAATGATGGGCTTACATGGCGATCATAATTAGGAGTGGTCAAAGCACCGTAGATCACGCTATGCTGGTGGTTGAGGATTAAGCTTGTGAAAAGGGTATTGGTGGTGAAGTTGTGGTTGAGGGAGAAGGTTCGAAGAGTGTTGGGATAGAAAGAGAAGAAGTGAGAGAATAAGAAAAGGTTAATATGATTCCAAAATCTTCTCCTACTTTCCCTCAAAGGCTTAAGAAAAAGGAAGAGGAGGGTAAATTCAAAAACTTCCTCTCGATACTGAAGCAACTATCCATCAACATTCCCCTTCTAGAAGCTTTGAAAATGTTGCCCAGGTATGCCAAGTACATGAAGGATTTGGTGTCTAAGAAGCGTACATTGATCCAAGAGCTCCAACAATGTAGTGTCATTATGACCAAATGCCCAAACCAAAAGCAACAGGATCCCGGTGCATTCGCTATTCCTTGCACCATTGGTGATATAGAATTTGCAAGAGTATTGTGTGACTTAGGAACAAGTATCAATCTAATGCCTCTTGCCATGTTCAAAAAGCTTGGCCTTAGCACTCCTACTCCAACAAGAATAAGCTTGCTCATGGCAGATCAAACCATAAAGAAGTCGAAAGGGATACTATTTGATGTTCTTGTAAAGGTTGATAAATTCATTTTTCCTGCGGTCTTCATGATCCTTGACTGTGAGGTTTATTTGAAGGTGGCCATTATATTGGGAAGATCATTTTGGCCACCGGGAGAGCCTTGGTGGATATGGATTCAGGTTAACTTCGGTTTAGGGTCAATGATGCAGAAGTGGTGTTTGACATCCGCCAATTAGTGAAACATCGTGATGAGTTAAAGAGTGAAGTTTGGGCCATTGAATATTTTTAATAATAGATGATGACAAAGTCAATCCACGACATTAAACACGACATTTCTTGGGAGGCAACTCAAGTATTTTTCATGTCTTTGGATTGTTTTGAGTTTATGTCCTTTTCTTGAATTGATAGGTAGAAGTTTGAGGCTTGTTTTGATGTGTGAGACACTGGATCAGTTGTATTATTCTAGAAATTGGTGTATTTTGAAGTGTGATTTGCAGGAACAGGCCAAAAGCTGAAGAGTTGAAGAAATTTTCATATGGAGCAGCCTATGAGCAGGCCTACGAGTCGTAGTGAATATTATGACTCATAGTCATGCCTCGTAGAGGGTAGCAGTAAGTACTTAAGACTGGCACACACACTATAACCCAACCTTATCATTCGTAGGGTCTCCTACGAGTCGTGAGTGGGGTTCGCAGTGCCCAGGTATGAATTAAAATTTTTCCAAATGTTAGGGTCTGATACGAGACCACAACCTACGAGTCGTAAGACCCCCTATGACTTGTAGTCGGGGTTTTATAGCCCCACTACCAGCTTTTTAAATTGTCGGCGCAGTTTGATAAAAACAGGGGGTAAAAATTTATTTTGACCCCTAAACCTTCATTTTGTGCCCTAATTTCTGAGAATTTCCCTAATTCCTTTTCCCCTTCACTATTCAGATCACCATCCCGACCATCGTCACTTTCCAGTGAGTATTTTCGGTGAGTATAGTAACCTAGGATTTCGGCTACTCCTATTTCTCTCATTTGCATTTAGTTGACATTCATTTTCTTATTTGGTAAGTTTTCTTGGTTAAATTTAACACACAAATGGAATGATCTTTGAATATTGTTGAATGAATGTGAATTTTAACATTATAGTGAGTATTCACCCGAAAAAATGATTGTATGAACATGAGAATTTGGGTTTGGGTCTGTTAAACTCCCTAGCTTCATTTTAAATGGTGTGATTGCACTTGTTGGGTGGTTGGAATATTGGCATGATGTTCATTTGAGTTTAATGCATGATTTTTAGGGCGATCAATCTTCAAAATCATGTCGGAGTTAGAATTTGGGGATATTGGTATGTTCAAATTTAATCATGCATGATACCCATGTTTGGCATTGTTGTAAACTCTCTTAGAATCTCCATTGTAGTGTATTGATTGTTGATGATTATGAGTGGGAGACTGGGTGATCTTGGGTGTCGTGAAAGTAATTGGGGATTGTTGTTTGATTGTGGGGTACTAGTTGATTGTGTTGACATAGTTCATATTGGGTTTAATTGTGTATTTAGAATAATGTATTGCTTTAATATTATTTGTTTTTGCCATTCAAATGGATTGGGAAGGTTACAGGCACTACAGGTGCATATAATTTTCTGCTACAAGGCCTTCTTACAACTCGTAGGATGCCCTACGAGTCGTATTGGCCCCTCATAGGAGACAACAACCACTAGTGGTTCCTTAACACTTACCATATGAAACACTTACCATATGAGACCTACCTACGACTCGTAGTATCTAGAATGAATCGTAGTAAGGGACTCGTAGGACCTGCCTTACTTTAAATTGTATTTTGTTCCTTACTATTAGCACAGACTACAACTCGTAAGTCGTCCTATGAGTCATACCTGAGGCTCGATATTGTGATCAGAATGTCATTTTTTAGGCACCTTCGCACTACAAGGCTAATGTATGACTCATAGGACATCTTACGAGTCGTACCTGTGCCTCGTACCTTCAAATCTGTAGCTGATTTATTGATATTCTTTTTGGTGTTTTATTTTCTTAGTTTTTGGTTCTCTTTTGTCTTTATTTTTCTTTATTTGCTTGTAATTGGACTATGTATGAATGTAGTGCTCATCATGGATTTGAATTATAATTTTCAGGATCCATGACTTTGAAAAGTATAAAAGAGGCTATAAAAGTATTGGGAAGACGATTATTGGATGATGCCTTCGAAACTGAACAATCTAAGGGATCTATGGAAGTCCACAGAGTGCATTGACCCCAAGGAAAATGTGCCTCAAACTTGAGCCCGCACTGCACAGGCCCCAGTCGAGGTTGATAGTCCTTCCCAGTCTGACAAGGAGGGAACTGATGACAGGTCAGGTAGCAGTTCATCACAAATGATTCCTAGTCACACTAAGACTAAATCAGAGGAGCAATTACATGCTCAGCAGGAGGAATCAGAATCACAGCCTCCGATCGACCCAAGATAGGGCATCCCCGGAATGAAAGTTATCTATGATAAAGGGTTGGAGCAGAAAGGGTAGGGAAATCCTGTTCGACAGTTCCACATGGAGTCGAGATTAAATGACTCCGGGTTGGATAGGGTATCGAGTTTGGATATAGAGATCGATAGACTCGAACTACGATATACTTCACAGTGATTGGGCAAGCATGCCCCTTATTTGGTCCAGAAGTTCTATGCAGCTTGTTATGCCACTCTTCTCCGAGGCCTGCCCAAGAACAAAAAGGCAATTAATCAACCTAGATTACAAGAGGTCTTGGTCAGGGGGCGAAGAGTTGACATTTCTGAGGAGATTATTCAACGAGTTTAGTTCAGGCCCAACTACAGAGTGCCTCGTTCCATCGCAGAGTATGATAGTAGAATTTCAAAGATGAGGAAAGCGGTGAACGAGAAGGATGTTGGGGTCAATACCGAGCTACTTTGGTGGATAGCTGGCCAGATATGCGAGGAGAGTTTTGAGCCTAAATGGGTTACAAAACACGCTAATTAAATCATAAAAGCCCACCTCTCCTTCTGGGCCAAGTTTTGGTTGTCTATTATCCATTGGCGTATTAGGCCGACTTTTACGTATAATGTGATAACCTTTGAGAGAGCAGTACTATTAGCCAGCATCGTAGCTGGCTACGAGATTGACTGGGTCCGAGTCATGGCTATGCAAACACAGGAGTCTGTTGTAAGGACGAACACCTCACCGTCATTCCCTATTTTGATTCACCGTTTGTGCAGTGAGGCAGGTGTTTTTGTCGACCCCCACCATGACCCGCATGTAGAGGCCATGTGCAGTATGGATCCTAGCCTAATCAAGGTTGATGAGAACTCGATGGCCCTACAGAGAGCAGCTTTGCCTCCCATTCTAGCGCCATTCTCGGTTGAGCCACATACGCAGGGGCAGTTACCAGTCACCACCAGTGCTACTCCAGCTACTTTAGAGAAGCCTCCAGCTATTGATACTGAGGCGATGCAATCCTCTAGCATACTTGTACCAGCACCTTGTACAGCATAGGTTGATTCTGCAGATTTGTCTTTTATATCTGCTCTTGCTTTTCAGGCATTAGTGCGCAGGGTAGAGACGGCGGAGTTCCAATAGCAGAGGTTGGCTAGCTAGATCTGACCATGGGTTCATCAGAAGGTCCAGGACTCAGAGGAGAGGGACAAGGCATACACTCGTGAGTTAATAGATGAGAGAGTCGGAGTAGTGGATGCCAGAGTAGTTGCCTTTAGGAGAGGGTCCAGAAGAGGCTCGGGTATACCAGGCCTGCTGACATGATTGTTGTGACAGAGGAGTTGGCTAAGTTTAAGGCCAATTTGTGAAGATATTAGCAGCTCCTATAGTAATCCCGGAGGTGGCATCGGTGGATGATGATTTATTCGACCTATTCTATGACCGCCCACATGCCCACGGGAAGAGGCCCCTCGAGAGTGAGGACCCAGCGATGAGCAGGAAGAGGTCTAGGACCGATGATGAGGTTGCAGCACTGGAGGAGCATATGCCGAAGGAGGTGGTGCATAAGTACTTAGCTCTAGCAGCATTGAGTAGGGACCAGGGGTAGTGGATAGCATGGGGAGGGAGTAGCTCGCAGGAAGCTGCAGCCCATACGACCGAGGAGTTGACCGAGGCCCAGGACCCCCAGGACTAGACAGATGTTGGTGCTTGAGCACCGTGTGTTTGATATTTTGACCCCCGTACTTTTATGCTACTTATGGATACTTTGTCCATTGTTTTAGAAAATATTTTCCTTCTGTCAATTTTTGGATACTTTTAAATATTGTGTTCTGAATGTTTTTTTAACTATGTTTTAGATGTTTGGTTTTATCTTTTAGTTTTTGATATATGTATGTGTGTGTGTGTGTGCGCGCGCGCGCATGTTCTCGCGCTTACTTTAAGAACAAAGTGTTTTCTTTTGGTGGGGTGTGGGAAGTTATGGATTAGGGTGAAGTCTGAGTAACCTCAAGTCCATAATTTCCCCTATGTTTGATCCCAATATTTTCTTGTCGTGTTTCTTTTTCCTTGTGTATGTTTTAAATTTTTGTTGAACCGGCATGTCTAGATAGTGTAGATAATTTGTAGATATATAGTAGTTACTATCTTTTGGCATATATACAATCTTAAAATACTTTTTGAATGTTTTTAAAATTCGATGCCCTCAAAATTTTTTAGATTGTTGGTTATTTTTGCAATCATGCATGTGATTATCTAGGAATGTTTGTTCTGATAAGGAGAAGGCGAGTTGATGCTTGAAGCATGACCTGTGAATCTGTAATTGATTGTATCCGATATCATGTATATTGTGAGCTTATTTTACCATATTCATGTATTATGTATGGACTCAGAACTTGCCTTATTACTCTAAGAATGGACTGGTGAGTTTGTTCGATTAGGAAACAATCTTAGGCCATTGTTCTTTTAATGAAGTCTACTTTTGCCTAAATGACCTACCAAATGTGATAGTTGATCCCTTGTTCCAACTGTTTGAGCTTCTCATGTACCTATTCTTTCCTGACACCGAGCTAACTTAGCCTTATTTTATAAAATACCTTGATATTGGCCCTGGTCTATCCTTGAACATGTGAACCTTGATTAAGGCTAAAAGCCTAAGTTGGGGGTGGATACAAATAGTGGCCCTGGTTTGGGGAATAAATATTATGTACTTCACCTCAGGCTAAAAGCCTAAGTTGAGGGTGTCCTTTATTGTGCTAAAGTAATGAAAATAAGGTGGTTAGTTGTGAAAGAAAGAAAGCAATGAAAAAGTCATGTGTCAGGTGAGAAAAAGAAAAGAAAAGTTTCCTTGGATTAAAGAGAATAGCAAAAATGAGTTCAGAAATAAGGCACAGATGAAAAAGAGAAATAAAGCACCTGGGAAAAGCTTGAAAACGAAGAATAAGGGCGGATTTTAGTGAACATGGTTGAGTTATGGAGGTAAGAGTGTTAATCAACATGGTTCAAGGATAGCTTTTAGTCACTACTTGCCAAAAATACCATACCAAAGCCCATGAGCCTATGTTGCAAGCCATTAAGTTCTAAAGTGATCTGAATCCACTTTATCATCAGTCCGGAGTGAGTATAAAGGTAAGCCTATGGTGTTAGTCATTTTGCATGAATTTTATTTGTGAGAGTGAGAATGCTTGCACAGTCCCTGAATTTTAAATGCACTTTGAGTGAAAAAGAGGGACTTCTTTTTTGTGAGGGCATTTGCACTGCATGATTGGCATATGACTAGTACAGTGATTGTGGATTGTTGATACTCTTTCACTTGTCATAGTTAGATTGACGGATATATCTTTGTGTTTTGTTTTCCTTAGTCGCTTTGCAATCAGGTTTTAAAAATGAGAGTGGGGTACCTGGATTTAAGTTGTCACGACCAAAGCCTACGGCCTAGATGTGATCGGTGAATGGGAACTCGAAGAAACCCCAAATAAGCCTCATAGCATATCATTACATCCTTGGTTGCGGAAGCAAGATAATTCATCATGTGAAACATAAACAAGGGAAAATTGGTATTATGGGAAAGAAACTTATATTTAAATAGCTTGAATATCATAAATGAGTCAAAGCTCAAGCATAATACATATCTTGTCCAATAATACCTCTAACATAGAACTTAGCAGGGGCCAAGACAAGCAGCCGGTTTCACCCTCGTAGTCAAAGTATACCAAAAAGGAAAGATAGTCTTTATTACATAGCATAAGAACATAGATATTGCTCTGGGACATGAGGACTCACCAACTAGCTTGAATGGATGCCACTAGCCACGTGGAGGAGGAGGATGACCAAACAGAGCATTGTTTCCTACATAGTAACATCATGTAGTCATAGAGTATGCATTAGGACATTTGAATGTTCTAAGTATGTAAGATGCAATGCAACAAGAGATAGACAACATAATCAAAATGCATAAATATAGACAATGGATAGCATAGTAACGATATGACATGTATGAATGATGCTTGAAGTAAAATCATTCTTATATAAATCATAAAAATGTAAGTAGAAAGAGACCATCCTTTGGCTAATAGGTTTACCACCTCCCATCCTAGGTGATTGAGGTATCAACCTCTCAATTTGGTTATTAACATAAACCACCCATCTCTAAGGCGATTTATGTATCAACCCCACAATTTGGTTATTAACATACACCACCCATCTCTAATGTGATTTATGTATCAACCTCATAATTTGGTTAATGAGGTATCAACCCCTCTATTTGCTTAATTAGGTATCAACCCCTCAATTTGGTTGATGAGGTACCAACCCCTCAATTTGGTTATTGAGGTATCAATACCTTTTATCATAGTGGTCAAGGCATGGTACCCCCTCATCAATACATTTTTCATCTAAGAATAATATAGATAATTCTCATAAATACAGCTCATATAAACATTCATTTCATCATCATAAAGTCATTCAACTCATAAGACATGCATTGGACCTTTAATTTCTCAAGAAACCACATTCGGATATTTTATTAAATACTTGGTAGGTGTGTAATGGGGGTACAAAACCATTCAATTTATAGATGAAATCATGCAAGAAAATCTATTGTAAAACCATTAATCAACACCCTGCAACACCCTCAAGAAATATATATCAAAACCCCTTAAGAAATAAGATCTATTATGAGATTTAATGAAGGGTTTTGACGTATATTTCTTGATGGTGTTACCAAGTATCTATTGATGGTTTTACACTAAATTTTCCAGCAAGATTCTACTCTTGAATTGCATGGTATTACACTAGCATTATGCACCTGTCAACTGTTTGATAAAATGTCTGATTATGATTTCTTGAGGAATTAAAGGCCCAATGCATGTCTTATGAGTTGAATGACTATATGACGTGAAAGAAATGTATGTATATGATATGATCTCTATAGTGTGGGGAAACGACCAAGCCTGACTCGAGAGGTTGTTGAGGGGTTTGTACCTCATCAACCATATTGAGGGGTTTGCACCTCATTCGCCTCTCCGAAGAGGTGGTAGGCCTTGGATATTCACTAATAATGGTCTCCCGTTACACAAGTACATGTTCAATGTAAGTATGATTTACTTCAAGCATCTTCTATGCATACCATATTGTTATATAGTACTCATTGCCTATGCTTATGCATTTCGGCTGTGTTGCTTATCTCTTGTTGTATTGCATCTACAAACTTAGTATATTCAAACATACTACCACATTCTCTATGCCTACATGTGACATCATGTAGGGACCAGAGCCCTGCTTGATCATCCTCCTCCTCCACGTGGCTAGTACGATTGCCTCTCAAGCTAGTTGGTGAGTCCTTCATTCGTGGGACAATGTCCATGTTCTTATGTTATGTATTACGACTCTCTTTCTTTATTGCACATTTTGACTATAAGGGTGAGCTCGGTTGCTTGTCTTGGCCCCTGCTAAGTTCTATGGTTAGAGATGGTGTTGGATATGTTATGTATAATGTTATGAGCTCTGACTCTCTCTTGGCCCTTGATGTTTATGATATGAAAGTTTTCTCTTAGCCCCATTTATCCCTATTTACATACTCTTATTATATTATATTGCTTCCACTAGCAAGGTTGTATAATGATATGTTAAGAGGCTTGCTTGGGGTCCCTTGGGATTCTCATGCGTTGTGTCATGTCTAGGACTTTGGCTTGGGTCGTGACAAACTTGGTATCATAGCACTAGGTTGTTAATGGTCCTCGGCATCCAACATGCCGCATCAATTAGATTCTTATTCATAGTTGTGTTGTGTACCACAACTATGAGTAAGAGGCTATGAGACATTTTAGGTAATGTTTCCTTTCTTCTTACGCTATGTCATTCTATATATGTCATGCTATAGAAGTTAAGGTAAGGTTTTCTCCCCTAATGATTATTCCTTGTTACGCTAGATTATGCCTAACACAAGAGGAAGAAGAGCCCACATAGCCGAGGAACTACCGGCTCATGGTGAGCTCCGAGATGCTCTCACTATGCTTGCACAAGTTATGGCTAATCAAGCCAATCAAGGGCCCAAGCCCCTCATGCTCCTAGTCTGGCATCTCGGGTAAGAGACTTCATGAGGATGAACCTACCGAAACTCTATAGGTCTAAGGTAGATGAGGAGCATCAAGAGTTCATTGATGAGGTCTACAAGGTATTGGCTTTCATGAGTTTGAGGTCAGAAGATAAGGCAGAGTTGGCAGCCTAATGGTAGCACTAATATGGTACAATCAATGGAAAGAGAACAAGGGAATCAACAATGTGGTGCTTTGGGAGGATTTCAAGGCGGCTTTCCTTAATCGGTTCTTCCCCCTTGAACTTAGGGAGGCCAAGATGGTGGAGTTAATGAATTTGATACAAGGGTCTATGAGTGTGAGCGAGTATTCCCTCAAGTTCAATAAACTCTCTAAATATGCTCCCCACTTGGTTGCTTACCCAAGGTCTAGAATGAACAAGTTTGTGATGGGTGTTTTCGATTTTGGTGAGTGAGGAATGCCGGTCCACTATGTTGATTAGTGACATGGACTTGTCCCATTTGATGACCTATGCCAAAAAAATGGAGAAGGAAAAGTTAAGGAAGAGAAGGGGTCATGAGGCCAAGAGGGCCCATTTTGAGGGAAAGTTCTGAAGCCGAAAGGGTGACCGGTTTCATCAAGGCCAAGGATCTTCTCATGCATCTAAGAAGAGGGTTGCCAATGACTTTCCAAGGACCCAAGGTGTTGGGGGTGTGGTTCCTAATGGTGGGCGTCCAAAATGTGGTAGGGGTCATAGTGGCCCGTACTTGAGGGATACTAATGCTTGTTATGGTTTTGGGGACGTTGGGCATACAGTGATGGATTTCCCTCGAAATTGCAACAACGGTAAGAAGGTTTGTCCACAAGGTGTTAATGCAGTTTCATTGGGGACAGGTGGTCATCAAGGTGGTATCCCAAAGCACAATCAATGGGAGGCAAGGGGTTGATGAGGTGCCCGATGTCATTACTGGTATGTTAAAAATCTTTGATTTTGTATGTGTATCCATTAATAGACCCGGGTGTCACTCTGTCTTTTGTTACTCCTCTTATTGTCAAAAAGTTTCATGTTGAGCCCAAAATATTGTGTGAGTCATAAGAGGTGTCTACTCCTATTGGTGCATCTATTATTTCTAGAAGGGTCTATAGAAATTGCCCCATTTGCATCTTGCATAAAATATTGCCTTGTGATTTTGTTGAGTTAGATATGATTGATTTTGATGTCATTCTTGGGATGGATTAGTTGCATGCATGCTATGCCTCTATTGATTGTAGAATCCATAGATTCAAGTTCTAATTTCCAAATGAAACAAACCTTGAGTGAGGAAAACAAGGGTAGATTCATCTCTTGCATTAAACCTCATAAATTGATCTCTAAGGGGTGTCTTTATCATCTTCTGAGGGTTAGGGATGTGGAGTCTAAAGTCCTTCCCATAGAGTCGGTTCAAGTTGTAAATAAGTTTCTTGATGTCTTTGCAAATGACCTTCCCAGTGTTCCTCCTGAAAAGGAAATAGAGTTTTGTATAGACCTCCTCCCTGATATTCAACCCATTCCTATTCCCTTTTACTATATGGCCCCGACGGAGTTAGATTGTTGAAGGAGAATTTGAGGGACTTATTCGAGAAGGGTTTTATTAGGCCTAGCCAATTACCTTGGGGTGCACCGACATTGTTTGTGAAGAAGAAGGATGGGTCTCTTAGAATGTGTATTGACTACCGGTAACTTAATGAGGTTACCATCAAGAATAGGTATCCTCTTCCAAGAATTGATGATTTGTTTGACCAATTGCAAGGGGCTAGTGTCACGACCCAAGCTGAGGGCCTAGATGTGATCGGGAAATGGGGAACCTGAAGGAACCCCAAACAAACCTCATAGTATATCATTACACATCCTTGGTCGCGGAACAATTAAATGACATTTGAAGAATAGAAATAAGGGAAAAGGGGACTAAAGGAGAACTTGTCATAATATAGAGTCAAGAGATAATAGAATCAACTCATGGCATAAATATATAGCTTTGTCGAACGACACCTCTACTACATAGATAATGGCAGGGGCCAAGATATACAATCAGGTTCACCCTCATAGTCATAAGTAAATGATAAATTAAAGAGAATCTTAATAAATAGTGTGAGAGAATAGTCCTTGTCCCTGGAATAGAGGACTCACCCAAAGGCTAACTTGAATAATCCATCTAGCCACAAGAAGAAATAATAGGATCTTTGGTCCCTACATGGAGATATCATGTAGGCAAGAATATACATTAGTATGTTTGAATGTACTAAGTATGTGGGATGCAATACAATAATAGATAGGCATCATAATCCAAAATGCATAACGATAGGCAATAGGTATAATATAGCAATATGACATGTATAATCAATGTATAAGTAAAGCATGTTTAAGTAAATCATGCTCATGTAAGATATCATATGTAAAAAAGAGACCAAGATAGCTTTACATCCTTGATTAGTTGATGATGGTCACACCCCAATCATCCTAAGTGGTGAGATATATACCCCTCACATGGTTGATGTTGGTCATACCCCAATCATCCTAGGTGGTGAAGTATAATCCCTCACATGGTTGATGAGTACAAAACCCCAACTCGGTTGACGATGGTCAAACCCCAATCATCGTAGGTGGTGAAGTATTAACCCCTCACATGTTGATGAGTACAAACCCCCAAATCGGTTGATGATGGTCACACCCCAATCATCGTAGGTGGTGAAGTACTAACCCCTCACATGGTTGATGAGTACAAACCCTCACCTCAGTTGAGTATGGTCCAATGCAACACTTTATATAGAATTTATCATGTACATAAGGTCATTTCATCATTATATCATCATTAATATCATATCTCATGCATTGGACCTTCAATTCCTCAAGAAACCATAACCGGATATTTTATCAAACACTTGGCGGGTGTACAATGGGGGTATAAGACCATGCAATTTAGAGATGAAATCGTGTAAGAAAATCAGTGGTAAAACCTTTAATCAACACCTTGGAACACCCCCAAGACATTCACATCAAAACCCCTCATTAATTCCAACATTAGATCCATGATTTGAAGCTCAAAACATGCTAAAACGACTATACTTTTATGAACTAAAATCATTGTGCAGTAAATTTCTCAATATACAAGACCCACATGTAATATCAATTTTAAATCATGCAATATTAACTAAAAAAGGGTTTAGGAACCATGGATGGAAGGACCCAATGGTTCAACACCACATACCTTAGCTTTGGAGAGATTCGTGAAGAAGATTTTAATGGAGACTTGAAGCTTGAGTGAAATCCTTGAAGAAATCCTTAAGATTGGTCTTGAGTTTGGGACTTGAATTTAGGGTGTAATAAAAGTCTAAATTTTGAGTAAGTTTTTGGGAATGCTCAGGATGATATGACGGTAAAATAAGGCTAAGCATATATATTTTCAAGTGTGGGAACTCTTAGGCCCAAGACTTAAAAGTCTTGGGCCGAAGTCAAGAGAAAATAAGACCAAAGCGGACTACTCACTGGAAATTGCATTTTCTGCATGGGCGAGTTTTACAAAAATGGGCATAAATCCTTCATCCGAACTCGGAATGAGGTGCAACAAGTGTGTTGGAAAGCTAATTCAAAGAACTTTCAGTTGGTAGGTCGTAGGTCACCTAGTTCATTGTGTGCTAAGAGATATGTCCCTTCAAAGTGGACCCTCCTAAATAGCGTATTTTACAATTTTTGGATTTTGATACGGTTGCTCTAAAATTTGGGTTAGACCCATTTCCCACTTAATTTGACCTCCTAAACAAGAATACGAAGTCGTATTTTCAAAATAATAAATGAATTTTTAGATATATGGAAAATAAGATTCCAGGCACTTCCGTGGCACATTTTCGAACAATTTTATTTGGGTCATTTCAATATCTCCCCCTTGGGAATATTCGTCCCCGAATGTAGAAGAGACGTACAAGACAAGAGTAATCATGAACAAATCAGCCCTAATATTAATGCAACATTACATGTAAAACACCGTTTTCAAAATCTCAACATAAGTGTAAAATCATCATAAACTTTTCAACTTAAACATGAATGCATATGAATGACATAGGGGCTGAAATGCAAGACTTGAAATCATAAAAGGACTTGAAGTGTTATCATAAGCTTGAATAGAATGAAAGAGATTTGGATATTTCTCCTCCATGCCCGCTCCGGCTCCCCGAGGGACAGATACAAATAGACGACTCTTCCCAAAGGGCCTTGAAGAACACTACATCATTATCAATCCACTTCTCTACTCATCTATCCAACACCTCCAACGGGACCTTCTCTTAAGTCAAATTACCCTCCTTAACACCCACAACCTCAAAGTGTTCTATAACACTAGAGTCATCAACACATCAAATCCACCTAGAAGCATGAAAAACCGGATTAAACCATATCTACACCCAAAGGAAATCCCCAAACTTAAGCAACTTTACCAACCTCCATCTACACTCTGTAAGGACTCACAATCCTCAACTCAACTGTCAATCTTCAATACACCTAATCCACTTGGTAAAATAACCATCATCTCCCCCTTGGGAGACAACCTCCACTCTATCATCTTCTCACCAAGACTTCCAACTCTAATAAGATGGACCCAAGGCCTTGCCTAATCTAGTCCTCTTATCCCAAGAAGATTTGGAACTATCAAGAATCCTATAGTACCATTCTCAACTTCCTTCAACCTAACTCCCTATCTAGCCGACCGATGGACTCTACTAGTCTCCTCCATGCCACCATCAACAACACATGCTAGGCTACCTATAGTACCAACCGCAACACTAGCTTTATCGGAAAAAAACTAATGCACACTCACATCATAATTCTTAAAAACTACTAACCACCTTGTTGCTACCCACAATGCACACTTACCACATTTAGCAAACAATCTCTCATCCTCCAAGACTTACAACACTACCCCCAAATGATTTACAAGCTCTAAACAAATCAATACTTCATTACTAGAAATCACCACAAACATGACAAGTTAGGGTTTTAAGACCCTATTCAAGAAATCTACAATCATTACCGGTGCATAAGTCAACCAAGCAACTCTATCAATACTAATAATGCCCACTACTAATCCGGAAAGATGCCTAGGAATTTGATCTACCTTCAACCTCATTTGGGGACAAAACCCGAACCAAAGATCAATCTTAGAGAAGTGACTAACCCATCGTAGTTGACTGAATACATCGACCATCCTTACCCATCATATTATAACCTTACGGGTTCTACACTCATTAGAAACATGTCATGCATGTAGCCCAAACTACCCCAAGACCCTCAACACAACAAGCTAAGTCGTTATCTCACAAGAATACTTATAATATGCATGTACATACTTTCAAAGAGGCAATAGTCATTTCCCAAATCATTTCAATGCACAATTGGGCTTAAAATCCAACATCATTCATAATAATTCATACTTAGACTCAAATGCCAAAATCATAATTTCATAATCATAATACTCATGCATGGGAATGACCCATTCATATACAAAATGATGCAAGCACTCAAAATGCTTAAAGAGCCAAAATCAAAGACACATATGTGATCACAATATTGTCATAACCAACCTTTTATCAAAATCATACCATAAAATGAAATTGGGTTTACCCGTACCATAACATTTTAAAATAATCCGTGTATATGAATGCATATGCTATGAACAGAAATGACATGGGTAATTAAGACTCCATTTAAAATCAATATATATAGTATGAAGTTGAAGTGAAAACATAATTAATTCCGTATTTAAATCCATAGTGTAATCTATCATGCAAAAATGATTTCAAAAGGGGAACATGCACACTTATAACTCCATAAACCCAAGGTAAATCCTCATATAATGGTTTAAATCACATTAAAATCATCAAATAAGCACTACCCATGCATCAATAAAATTTTAGGAATCGTAATATTCAAATCCCAAATTAAAATAAGTGAAATTCATATAGGTTTTCTTGAAAATAAATTTTGGGTTTCCTCAATTGGAAGGGATCAAAGATCAATCCATATATACATGAATCCTACTAGCACCAAGGAATAACACAAGAAATAGCAACCCCCGGACCTATCAAATCACCCTACTCACAACCTCCCGCAATAGCCCACTAAACCAAAGAGGCTCCTAATATCCATTGAAGTCAAAGGGCTAGGCTAATCTCTAATCACCTTCGTCTTTCTAAGGTCCACCTTAATGCCATCACTTGGCACCACACAACCTAGGAGGCAACCTCTTACCACCAAAATTCCCATCTCGCCTACTAGCACCCAACCTTCTTCCTTAAACTTGTAGTACTAATCTCAAATGATTCACATGCACTACCTTATTAGGGAACGAATCATATTATCATCACTGAAACCACCATAAACCTATTAGAGTAGGGACTAAAGATCTTACTCATGAAACTTATAGCATAACCGGCGTACTGGTCAAACCAAAAGACATCTACCCCAAATTCAAAAAATCAGAAAGGGGCATTCAAGGCCTCATCTACCACCAACAACAATTCTATAAGCAAAACAACTTAGATTCAACACCTCCAATTCTTACAAGATGATAAATGCAACCCCTTAGAGACTAATTGTACCTTAAGACATGAAATGGATCTACCTCCCTTGCTATCGCTTAACAACCTCCCCCTTAAAGACGAGCTCATTAGGGATTAGGGATCTAACTCTATAGGTCCTACCATCCATGAAGATACAACATGCATTCAACCATTCCATCCCTAGTTTGACATCAAATCCATTATGCCAACTCCGACAATCCACAAAGCAAGTCCTAATGCAATACAAACCTTGATTAACACCTATGAACTTTCTTGCAACAGTATACCCAACCAAGAGATAAACACCAAAGGTTTACATCACAACTCAGGAACACAAGAAGCCCCACTATCAACTAAAAGAAGAGAGAAGAAATAGTGGAACTTAGATCCATCAAAATCAAAACCTTATACTTACCTTTCTTCACCTTTCTCTTTGAAGCGACATGATCAACCAAAAGAGAAAAGAACATTTGTTAGAGGGGAAAGCCCTATGTCACTTCTAGAGCATGACATAGATCATGAAGAAGGGAAACATTTCCTAAAATATCTCATAGCCTCCTATTCATAGTTGTGGTGTACAACACAACCATGAATAAGACTCTAATCGACGTGGTGTGTTGGACTCTGAGGATCTAACAACCTAGTGTTGTGATACCATCTTTGTCACGACCCAAGCCTAGGGCCTAGACATGAACGGCGAATGGGGAACCCGAAGGAACCCCAAATAAGCCTCATGGTATATCATTACACATCCTTGGACGTGGAACAATTAGATAACATTTGAATAGAAATAAGGGAAAAGGGGACTAAGGGAGAACTTGTCATAACATAGAGTCAAGAGATAATGGAATCAACTCATGGCATAAATACATAGCTTTGTCCAACAATACCTCTACTACATAGATAACGGAAGGGGCCAAGACATATAATCGGGCTCAGCCTTATAATCAGAAGTAAACGATAAAGTAAAGAGAATTTTAATACATGGTGTGAGAGAATAGTCCTTGTCCTTGGAATGGAAGACTCACCAAAGACTAACTCGAACAGTTCATCTAGCCACAAGAAGGATCAATAGGAGCTCTGGTCCCTACATGGTGATATCATGTAGGCAAGAGTATGCATTAGTACATTTGAATGTACTAAGTATGTGAGATGCAATGCAACAATAGATAGGCATCATAATTCAAAATGCATAATGATAGGTAATAGGCATAATATAGCAATATGACATGCATGATCAATGCATAAGTAAAACATGTTTAAGTAAATCATGCTCATATAAGATATCATATATAAAGAAGAAACCAAGCTAGCTTTCCAACCTTGGTTGGATGATGATGGTCACACCCCAATCATTCTAGGTGGTGAGGTATATACCCCTCACATGGTTGATGTTAGTCACACCCCAATCATCCTAGGTGGTGAAGTTAAACCCCTCACATGGTTGATGAGTACAAACCCCCAACACGGTTGATGATGGTCAAACCCCAATCATCCTAGGTGGTGAAGTACTGACCCCTCATATGGTTAATAAGTGGAAACCCCCAACTCGATTGATGATGGTCACACCACAATCATCGTAGGTGGTGAAATACTAACCCTTCACATGGTTGATGAGTACAAACTCACACCTCGGTTGAGATTGGTCTAATGCAACACTTTATGTAAAATTTATCATATACATAAGCTTATTTCATCATTATATCATCATTCATATCATATCTCATGCTTTGGATCTTCAATTCCTCAAGAAACCATAACTAGGCATTTTATCAAAGAATTGGTGGGTGTAGAATGGGGTATAAGACTATGCAATTTAGAGATGAAATCATGCAGGAAAATCAGTGGTAAAAACTTTAATCAACACCTTGCAACACCCCTAAGACATTCATATCAAAACCCCTCATCAATTCTATTATTAGATCCAAAAGATTTGAAGCTCAAAACTTACTAAAACAATTGTACTTTCATTAACTAAAATCACTGTGTAGTAAATTTCTCAATATACAAGACCCACATGTACTATCAACTTTTATCCATGAAATATTAAGTAAAATAAGGTTTAGGCTCCATGGGTGGAAGGACCCAATGGTTCAACACCACATACCTTAGCATTGGAGAGGTTCTTGAAGAGTACTTTAATGGAGACTTGAAGCTTGAGTGAAATTCTTGAAGAAATCCTTAAGATTGGTCTTTAATTTGGGACTTATATTTTGGGTGTCATATGAGTCTAAATGTTTGAGTGAGTTTTGGGGAATGTTTAGGATGATATGAGAGTGAAATAAGGCTAAGTATATGTATT
>JAABOM020079091.1:0-32720 GCA_011800125.2 Solanum clarkiae | reverse complement strand
CATTAACACGAGGATCAAGCACTTTCAAGAATTGACGCTACTTTGACCAAACCATATCAAGATTTATTCCCATACTTTTAGTACATGTAAAATGTGGGATGTTACACTTTTAGCCTCAATCAAGGTTCACATGTTCAAGGATAGATCAAAGCCAATATCAAGGTATTTCATAAAACAAGGTTAAGCTAGTTAGGTGTCAGGAAAGAATGAGTCCATGAGAGGCTCAAACATTTGGAACAAGGGGTCAACTAACACATTTGGTAGGTCATTTTAAGCAAAAGTGGGCTTACCAAAAGAACAAAGGCTTAAGATCCCTTCCAAATCAACCACATCACCAAGCCAATCTTAGAGTAATAAGGCAAGTTCTGAGTCCATACATAATACATGAATGCAGCAACATAAGCTCACAACATACATGACGTTGCACACACAATCAAGTATAGACACATAGGTCATGCTTCAAGCATCAACTTGCCTTCTCATTATCAGAACAAGCACTACTTGAAAATCAATATGCATAGTTTCACTAATAACCAACAACCTCAAAAAATTTTAAGGGTATCGAATTTTCAAACCATTCAAAAAAGCATTTAAAGACTATGTATACGCCAAGAGATAATAACTACCATGCATCTACAAATTATCTACACTACTCTAGGCATACTGGTTCAACAGAAATTAAAATATCCACATGAAAAAAAAACACGACAAAAAAACCTTGGGATAAAAAATAGGGGAAGTTATGGACTCAAGGCTACTTAGACTTCACCTTAATCCATAACTTCCCACACCCCACCAAAAGAGAATACTTTGTCCTCAAAGTAAAGACATACATTAAAACCAAATAACTAAATATCGAAAACAAAGGTAAAAACAACATTCAACATAAAACAATTTAAAATATCCAAAACCAACATAAAGAAAATATTGTTTCAAACACAACACAAAGTATCCATAAATAGAAAGTAAGGACTGGGCTCAAAATAGCAAACATCGTGGTGCTCAAGCACCTGTATCTGTTTAGTCAGCAGGGTCCTGAGCCACGGCCTCCTCCTCAGTAGTCTGGGCTGCAGCTGCAAGTGAGATACCCTCTCCATGTGTAGTCTGCTGCTCCTGGTCCCTCTGTATGGCCGCCATAAGCAGCGACTCCTGCACCACCTCCTTTGGTATCGATTCTTCCTCCAGTGCTATGGTCTCATCAGGTCTGGGCCTCTTTTAGCTCACCTCTGAGTCATTGATCTTGAGGGGCCTCTTCCCGTGGACATGCAGG
Organism: Solanum clarkiae; assembly: GCA_011800125.2. Classification (NCBI taxonomy): domain Eukaryota; kingdom Viridiplantae; phylum Streptophyta; class Magnoliopsida; order Solanales; family Solanaceae; genus Solanum; species Solanum clarkiae. Next base: position 31,450 of record JAABOM020079091.1, on the reverse strand, counting down.
CGGTCAGCTAGTCAGTTAAACATATCATCACTCACCAGTGCCACCTCTAGGACTGCAATCGAGGCTAGTAGCATCTTCAACAAGTCGGCCTTAAACTTGGCGACTCCTCTGTCATTGCCCTCATGTCAGCAGGCCGAGAACCCTCGAGTCTCCTCTGAACTCTTTCCTCGAAAGCATCAACTCGGGCATCCACCGCTCTAATCCTCTAATCTATCAAATCATGGGAGAATGCCTTTGCACTCTCCTCTGAGTCTTGTACGGTCTAGCGAACCCATGGTCTGACTGGCCAACTAAAGTTTGCAACCTAAACTCCACTGTGGCTACCCAGAGCACCAGTGCCTGAAAAGCAATAACAGAGATAAGAGAATCAACCTGTACAGTAGATGATGCTGGTGTATGAGTACTAGAGGATGGTGTCGACTCAATCTCAATAGTTGGAGAAGGCTCTACAGTAATTGGAGTAGTACCAGTGGTGGCTGAAGTCGGCTCCTGAGTCTGAGGCTCAACCGGGAATAGATCTAGTACTGAAGGTGAAACTGCTCGTGGTAGGGCTACCGGGTTCTCATCAGTCTTGATCAGGTTGAATCCCTGGTGCATGTGGCCTTTACATGCGTATCCCGGTGCGGGTCGACATGAACACCTGCTGCACTGCACAAACGATAGATCAAAACAGGGAACGACAGTGAGGTGTTTTTCCTGACGGTGGACTCGTGAATCTGCTCAGAGATAATCGTGGCCCAATCAATCTCATAGCCAGCTAGGATGCTGGCTAATAGAATGACTCGCTCCAGGGTGATTACATTATCCGTGAAAGTGAACCAAATACTCCAATGGATAATTGTCCACCAAAACTTTGCCCGAAAAGAGAGGTGGGCTTTCACTATTGGATCAACATGGTTTGTGATCCATGTCGGCTCGAAACCCTCCTTGCATATCTGGCTGGCAATCCACCGTAGCAGCTCGATTTTAACTCTAGCATCTTTTTCGTTCACCGCTTTCCTCATTTCGAAAATTTGACCATCATACTCTGCGGTGGAATGAGTCACTCTGTAGTTGGGCCCGAACTGAGCCCATTTTGTTGTCTCCTCAGAAATGTCAACTCTTCGACCCCTGACTGAAACCACTTGTAATATAGACTTCTTAATAACCTTTTTGTTCTTTGGCAGGCCTCGGAGAAGGGTGGCAAGGTATGCTGCATAAGACTCATGGACTAAGTAAGGGGCATACTTTCCCAACCGCTGTGTAGTCCTTCGTAGTCTGTATCTGTCTATCGTAGCATCTAACCTTGGTACTCTATCCAATCCGGAGTCGTTCAACCTGGACTCCTCATGAAACTACCTGACACGTTTGCCCTGTCCTTTTGGCTCCAACCCCTTATCATTGTTCTCTTTCATCCCTGAAACACACCATCTAGGGTCTGTTGGGGGCTATGATTCTACTTCCTCCTGCAAGCCTATGACCCCTCCTCCAATTCTATCTCAGTGTGTGTGTGGATCATTTGTGGTGAGCCACTATCAAATGCATCTTCGTCACCCTCCTCTTCAGACTGGGAGGCACTGCTAACTACCATCGTAGCTTGTGTTGTACAAGCCCGAGTCTGAGGTACATTAGCCTTGGGGTCTATTCTGAACCTGTGAACTTCCACAGACTCGTTAGATCGCTCAATCTCGGAGGACTCGTCAACCAACCTCCCTTGAAATGTCTTAATAGCTCGTTTTTCTTTGGAGGCATTATTCCCACAAACCAACCAAATATCAGCGAATGATCTCAAAATGTTTGAATCAGCATCGATACATGATAAAGAACACCACAAACTAACACTCTTTAAACATTAAAATTAGAGAGTTCTCACTGATACAAATGCAGGTACGAGTCATAGACATGACTCATAGGATGACCTACGAGTTATATAATAGGCTCGTACCTCATTTCAGAGGCATTTTGAAACTTAAGTAGTAACTACAAGACACCCACTACGAGTCGTAGTAGATGCTATGAGTCGTAGGTGGGTCTCGTATGAGAAATGTGAAGGAACCATAGGTGACTGGTATCTGCTACGAGGGGCTACTATACGAGTGATAGAGAGGCCTCATAGCAGAAAATAGAAGGCACCTGTAGTGCCTGCAATATTTCCACAACAACCATAAACAAATTAATCAAAAGGCAATCACAGGTGACATATCAGAGCAACACATCTTTCACAACACAATTCTACCCAATAGGAAACACGACAACATAAACTAACATTGTCTCAAAAGCAAACTTAGATCTGAATTACATGCAATTTACTCAGTGAACACCCTACCTCAAAACTCATACTCATCGTAATATCGCAATCCATGGAGGTTCAATGAGAGTTGGATATACTAACATATAGGGCCAACATGAATTTCACATTAAAACAAACACCCGTATCCCCAAAATTCGATTCTAACATGATTGTGCATATTGCTTACTAAACAAGTACACATTAAACTCGTCTGATGAATATGCCAACAATACACCTAATAAGAGCCCATTCAAATTTTCAAACCACACCAGGCAGTGCAAACCATCTAGGCCCTAATTTTCATACTTCAACACAGTAATTATCTCATGGCTACGAGCATCATGATCAAATAAACACACAATTGTATATTACAAAACGAAATTCATCACAAGAGTGCATTAAAAATTAATCAAGAAACACTTACCAAGTGAGAGACTGATCAAACCAAACTCAATGAAGAAGAAAAAAAAGGAAGATGTTGAAAACCCTAGGAGAATAGTATCATTGGAATACTTGTCAGAAAATGACATGGACAACCAGGATGATGATCGGAACAATGAAAGAAGAAGGGGTTTTGGGGATTCTCGGTTGATTGGGGCAAGGAATGTAATTTTAGGGGTCAAAATGAATTTTGACCCCTTAAATATTAAAATGGCTCAATAGTTTAAAAAGATGTGTACGATCTATGAGACCTCGACTACGAGTCGTAGGGACTCCTATGGCTCATAGGTCCTGGTCTCACAGCAGACCTCACCACTTAGAAAAATTTGAATCTATACCTGGGCACTATGAACCCCACTTACGACTCGTAGGAGATCCAACGAATCGTAAGGTCAGCTCGTAGCGTCTGTGCCAATATTTGCTCCTTACTGTTTCTCCTTATGAGGCATGACTACGAGACATAGTATGCTCCTATGACTCATAGGCCTGCTCCCAACGCAATTTTTCTTCACACCTGTAGCTCATGCTTCCTGTCTGCAATCCTAACCTTAAAATGCACCAATCTTCAAATCACCACATCTAAATTAATGTCTATAAAACAGAACAAACATCAAACCTTCTACGTAAGAATTCAAATGACCAAAATAAACTTAGAAACAAGCCAAAAAATCAAAGATACTTGTTGCCTCCTAAGCAGCACCTTGTTTAATGTCATGGCTCGACATAGTCATCATCCATTATCAACAATCTTCAAGGGCCCAAACTTCACTCTTAAACTCATCCAGGTGTTTCATTGATTGGCGGATGTCAAATAGGACCTTTGCATCATTGACCCTGAACTGAAGTTGACCCAAATCTATATCCACCAAGGCTCTCCTGGTGGCCAAAAATGGTCTTCCCAATATAATAGACACCTCAAAACTAAACTCACAATCAAGGATCACAAAATCCGCGGGAAAGATGAATTTATCAACTTTGACAAGAACATCAAGAAGTATTCCTTCCAGTTTTTTGATAGTTCGATCCGCCATAAGCAACCACATTCTTATTGGAGTAGAAGTGCCAAGACCAAGCTTTTTGGATATGGTAACATTAGATTAATACTTTCTCCTAAGTTGCACAGTGCTTTTGTGAATTCAACGTCATCAATGGTACAAGGGATGGTGAATACACCAGTGTCCTCTCGTTTTTGAACAAGGCATTTGGTCATGATCACACTACATTGTTGGAGCTTTTGTGATAGCTTTTGGCTCAAAGTGCGCTTATTTGTTACCAAATCTTTCATATACTTGGCGTACTCGGGCATCTTCTCCAAAGCTTCTAAGAGGAGAATGCTGATGGATAATTGTTTCAACATTGAAAGGAAATTCCTAAATTTGCTATCTTCCTCTTTTTTTCTTAAGTCTTTGGGGGAACGGAGGAGATGGATTTGGAGTCACCTCTACTTTCAATTGTCTCTAACCTTTTTTCCTTGCACTCTATTACTCTCTAAACTTTCTTCCTCCATTAATACTTTGTTATCAATGACCCTCTCACAAGCTTCATCCTCAACCACTAGCATAGGGCAACAATGCTTTTACCACTCCGAGTCATGACTGCCATACAATGCCCTTCATTTTTAGGATTTTGAATCGTGTTGCTTGGTAAGGTGCCCTCTTGGCGTTGTTTCAGTTGTGAAAAAACTTGCCCAAATTGTTGTTCCAACTGCTTTATTGTCACAAAGTGAGATTCTATCTTTTGGTTAATGCTTGAAATATCCATTTTCATTCCCTTCAAGGTCTTATCTTGGTGATCAGCTCTCTTCAACAATTTGTCAAGCATCCTTTCAATCCTAGAGTTACTTGACCAGACATCATGGTTGTGAGGTGGCACATATAAATCATTCTTATAGCCATTTCTTCTACCCCATTCGCCATTTGATATCCTCTCCCTTTCATAGTAGCCACCCAGTTGTCTCTATATGCGCCTTCACGGTTGTAGTTCCGACCTTGATTCCCGGAACCTTGTGTCTAATAGTCCGAATTGGACCCTTGGGGGTTGTTTTGGAAACCCGTCGCTTGGTTGCTCATAAAGAAAGTGTCCTCATCAAAGAATAGATCTTCATGCATAGGAGTCTTTGGAAGTTGGTGGGTTACTGCTTGAACACTTGCTTTGTTTTGCTTTAAGACCAACTCCATGCTCGTGCGAAGTTGAGCAAGTTGCTCCATGATCTCCTCATTGACTTTTGGTTGCTCATTATTTATTATGACTGCACACGAGTTCTTAGTTGCACGATGCTTGCTCTGACCCTATGCCCGATTTGTTTTCATGACTCGCTCCATCCTTGCAGCTATCAATTCGAGGGCTGGTCAAGAAACACACCTCCCATGATTATGTCAGCACAGGCTTGACTATTCTCGTCTAGTGCTCGATAGAAAATCTTAACCAAGGCATCATCAACAATTTTATGATGAGGGACCATACTTAAGCATTTGGTGAATCTCTCCCATGTGGTACTGATGGAGGCACCGTGCAATTGCTTAAAATTGTTTATTTGGTCTTTGAGCTTAAGTTTCTTCGATCTTGGGAAATATCTCTCTAAAAACACTCTCTCAAGCTCTGCCCAACTTGTTATTGTACCCGGAGGAAGCTCAAACAACCACACAACTGTATTGCCCGTTAGTGACAATGGGAACACCTGCAAACCAACTGTATCAAGAGAAAGATTTTTTGTCCACATGACACTTTTATAGATGAAGATGACATCGTGGATATGACGGTGGGGATCCTCAGAAGGTAACCCTATAAACAAACCACGATTTTGGAGCATTTGGAGTAATCCATTCAATACCGTGAACTTAGCATCTGCCGGTAATAGAGGCAACACTATAGCACCAGTAACATCCATGGCCGTAGGGTTTAAATGATATCGATTCCATCCATAAGCATTCTCATTGAAGTCCCTAAGTTGTGGCCTATTGTCCCTTGATGGTGGATTCTCCTCTCTTCCCATATCATCATATTCAAATTTACTTCTTCCTCAACTGCAACATCCTGATTCACTTGAGCCATTCCTCTAAAAAGTTGATGGATCCCCAAATTAATTGGATCTAAGGGATTGCCTTGGCTCCTTGTGTTGGGCATATAACCTAGCATACCCTGCAAATAAAATCAAACAACAAAAATAAAAATAAAAGTAAAATACAAGAGAATCTTGCAATGAATACTTGAACTAACTAATAATGAAATCAAGTCAAAAACCTAGTCGTATTCCTTGGCAACAGCGCTATAATTTTTTATGATGTTCATGCTCCAATAAGAAAGTGGTCGCTATCAGCAATTAACCTAGCTAAAAGTTAAGGTCGAATCCATAGGGAATACATGGCTTGACTACAAGAATTCACTATCAATCATTTTGAGCATCTATAACTAAAATTCACAAATAGGGGGGTTGTGATTTAAGAACAAAACAAAAAATAAATACTATACTGACTATGTGAGAAAACACTAAAATTTAGGGACAACTTGGGAATTGTGTTTCCCATGGTTGGTTAACTCTATTACCCTAGACAACATAACTATAAGTGGGAATTCATATGCAAGATGGTAACTTAGGTTCTTCCAGCCCTATTGTGAAGGTGAAGGTCAATTTTCACCATGGCGCTTGGTCGACAACCATGGTGTGCCAACTAACCATTACCTATTATCCCAGTCAACCTCTCCTTGGTTAGGTTTGGTTGATTAGACAAGAACACATCAATTGAATCTTGGTCTACTTCCCTTTTCCTATTCGTCACTACCTTGGTTGGGATCGTGATAATAGGCGATGTTTGGTGTTGGCTACCAACAAACATCAATCAAAATGAAGGAAAATAAATAATACATGCAAAACCCCAATCATAAAAATGCTATATCTCTATGTTATTTCAAATCATTTACCCATGGTTCTCACAACCCTAAGTTGTGGGTGCTTAGCTACTCATGGCTAAGATAAAATCAACAGAGAATTTTACCCAAGCAAATGAAGAACAAGAACACCATAAGTTACTAATTACAAGCTTTTATAGATAGAGAAGGAGTAAAATGAAAGATTTGCAATCCCTAAAAGTGGGTTTTCAAAGTGAAAATGAGAATCTACACTAAAATTTCAAAAATATTTTGAAGAGAATATTCAAAGTTTCTTTTTGCAAAGATTTAAGTCTGGAGTTTCTCCAAGTAAACCCTATCATAATGTATTTATAGTATGTATAAATCCAACCCTAATAGTTTAACAGAAAAGACAGCTGGCAGCAGATACATCGCACAGGTATAACTCGTAGTGTGACCTATGAGTTATAATCGGGGTCTTGTATTAGGTACTTTGCATTTTGGACTTGACTATTACGACCCACTGGTATGAGTCGTCGCTTGGGTTACAACTCATATACTCCTCTCGTAGTCTAGGCCTTTAGTTCTTGGTCCAAAATTTTGGCTCTTTGTTTCTTGCTACGAACTCACCCGAACGAGTCATAGGGAGACCTACGACTCGTAGAGTAGCCTCGTAGGTCTGTCCTCTGCTTAGTAGATTGCTAATTTTTTGCTCACTGTTCCTTGCTATGAGATCACCTTACGACTCGTAGCTTGGGCTACGACTCGTAGGCAAGCTCATATGTTCTGCACTTCATCAAAATCTTCAACTTTCTCCCAAAATCAAGCCAACCTACATTTTCTAGAATAACAACACAAAAACACATAAAAACCATAAAAAGTCGCATTAATAACTCACAAAATCCCTTGTTTTAGGCATCAAATATGTTGTATTTTGACAACACATCAATCATTACCACATCAAAAATTATTTTAATTTAATTTTTTATTTCTTTTTATTTATGCATGATTTCAAAGCTAATTAAGTTTTTTTTTAATTTTAGTTCCATGAAAATGTATTAAAATTTTCAATTCAACTTGTCATTGTTTTCATTAGTTCTTAGCTTTGAATAGTCCAATAAAATCTCTTTTTTCTTTTTCTATTGGGTGTCTTTATTTTTCAAGAAACTTTTAGTTAAGTTTATTTTATGTGGACGTTGAAGTTTGTTATAACTTTTATGTGTCTGCTTGATAAAAAAAATTACTCCCTCCATTTAAAAAAGAATGACATACTTTCCTTTTTGGTCTATTTCAAAAGAATGATCCATTTTTTGGCAAAACTTTAGTTTCAACTTTCCGCGTGACATGTTTCAAACCAAAAGATTAAAGGGTATTTTGGACCACAAGATTGAAAAGTCTTATTTTTTTCTCTTAAACTCCATACCAGTCAAACTACGTATTTTCTTTTTTAAATGGAGGGAGTAAAAAACTCCATACCAGTCAAACTATGTATTTTCTTTTGAAATGGAGGGAGCAATGGATATTTTTAAGAGAAAAAATAAGAGTTTTCAATGCCCACCTAGTTTTACACTAAACTAGGTGGTTCAATGCTCACCTAGTTTTACACTAAACTCAAAGGAAGTATGTTTTGAATGCTAAGGGTATAATTAAATGTTTATGAAAGTTATGAAAGGGATAATGGAAAACCTTTTTATAAATGCATGAATAATGGTGAAAGGACAATTCTTACTTAAATGGATCATAAAGGTTTTAATGAGCTACTCCTATTATGATGAAGTTATGTTTCAAATCTTATGAATGTTATATGCATATAGTCATTTTTATCAATATTTCGTGGGATTTGACTTAGTACTGAATAGGACATGAGATGGGGTTCAGTAAAAGAACTCTAGTAGCAATCTCACGCCTCATTATATATGTGCCACCATAGCCTTGTAGATCAGGCTAGTAGATCTACAAAAGCTCTAATGATAAAAGAATAAAGACATGAGTAAGTTGACGAAGCTCTTCCTAGCAAGTAGTCTCATCGGCTAGCGTTGGGGGTTATGTTGGATACTATAGGGGTTATGTTGGATACCATATTATAACTCGCATGGTCTTATTTCCAATTATGGTCTCCTCCCATATATGTATAAAGGATTACTGTGGTGTTTATATTGCTTCAATCATGTTCAAGATGCATTAATCAACGATCATCTCTTGTGCCCCTATTCCTTGTTACTATGCATGTTGCCTATTATAATATCTGTTGCTTTCTTAATTGCATTGCATCCTACATACTTAGTACATTAAAAGTACTAGCATATACTTCTGCCTACATGATCTCACCATGTAGGGATCCATGCTCTTCTTCCTTGTACATGTGGCGGATTGATTGAAGACTATTGTTGGTGAGTCCTTCAGTTTGGGGACATCATCCTTTCTTCTTTCAAGATTGGGTTGTAAAGAAACATTTTGTAACAACCCGACCTAGGACCTAATCATCACACGACGAATGAGATACCCAGAGACACCTCGTCGAAGACATTTTTAATATCTTAAGCATTCACAGGCATAGAACTTAAACAATTGCGGAATAAAATGGGAAAAGGGACTATGGGGCAACGTATGACAATGAAACAATTTTAAAAACCATGCTCAATTAATTTGTCAAAACATCATACCATCTAAACCATATAACGAAAAAAACATATTAGTCGGTTTCCATCAAATAGAAAAGACTCCAATATTAACAACAAAAAAAGTAAAAGCCTCTAAAGACCAACACACACATCAATGTCTGAAATACTTAGCAAGAATAAAAAATACTAGAGATCTGAACTAAGGACTCACCATAAAGCACTAGTCTTGAAAGCCTAAAAATTGGCCACGAGCCGGTGAAGGAGTACCTGTCCCTACATGGTTAAATTATGCAAGAAAAATATGCATTAGTACTTTTGAACTGTACTAAGTGTGTGAAATAAAATGTAAGGATAAAATTGTAATGCCATCATTCATAAGTAAAAAATATGTATGTGTATGAACTGGTAAAGATACATAAACATAAGTTTAAGTATGCACAAGGAATAATGCTCAATATGAATGAGAATCATGCAAAAGTGGAACAATTGTGATGGAACCATGCCATGGAATCATAAATCTTATGGGAATAGACCTTAACCGACCGACATATAAGACCATGTGAAATACTACATAGAATCCAACATAACCCTCTATGGTGGCACATGAGCATCACTTTTTGAATGGAACTCTATCACTTCACATGCATGTTTATATAACATGTGTGGCTTATGTGGATCCACTACTACCCTACAAGGGCTCCTATGGTGGCACATAGTTAATGGGGCAAAGGGTTGCTTCTAGGATTCCCTTACCAAACCCCTCCATGATGCCCATTCGATGCTAAGTTATCCAATGAGTCTTTAAAATATTTACTTGGTCAATTTTGACACTTAAGAATTATAAGTAGCAAGTCCTAGGAGTAGCTCGAACTTAAGAAATTTCTAAATGAGCATTGTCCTTTTAACTTGGGGACCTTCTTAAACATCTTTTAGAACAATTGTCAACATGTTTATATCTTTGACAAATCATAACTTTGAAACTTTTACCTAATGCCTTAATCATCATCATGTAACATGCAAATCTTACTTGAAACTTACTGGGCTAGCTTCTTAAGTTGTAACATCATAAATCAAGAGGAAATATGCTTATTCAAAACATGTAAAGCAACTATATCATTCAAAATACCCATAATGGGGTCATCATCATCAACTTAAATACAAGGAAATACTTAGTAAAACATCATAGGATATCATTAAGATCATTTAATTACATAAAATATCATGAAATCACAATTAGATTGCATAGTAACTTGAAGAAACTTAAAGAAAAGGTAAAAACATATTATGTAGGACTTTGTCGATAAAATAAGACTCACAAATTAAACTCACATACCTGGTTGAAGCTTAGGAAGAAGAAATTTGCTATTTGTGAAAGATTCCCCTTGAAACCTTAGCCTCCTTAAATTATTCTTGAAGAGAGGAAGAATGCTTTAGAACTTTTGAAAGTGGAAGAATAAAAGGAATGAGGAATACTTAAGGTTTTGTCACGCCCTGGGAGGGTACCCTTGGCGTGATCGGTACTTGAAGAACCATTGTTGATTCCCCAAGAGAACCACTTGGCCTCATTGTCATATCAACTCGAGAATGGAAGGATAACTCAAGTAGAAAGGCATTATATGAAATAAAATGTAACTCAACGACTCATAGTATTCAGTAAATAAGTTTAGAATACAAAATACTCGACAATTCTCTACTCAGTGTCTATGAAGTCTCTACTCACAAGTCCAGATGGTGCCATGACAGACCATGGGCACCTCAATCAAAGAAGTAAATACTTAATGAAAATAGAAAGGGAAAAGAAAGGCTCTTCCGAGATACAAGGAGTGCTCACTAGCTCTGGGGTGTACTAAACTAGACTTTAATGGTGCGCGGGCTGAAGTCCTCTATCACTTGTATCTACATCATAAAATGATACAGGCCCAAATGGACATCAGTAAATGGAATATACTGGTATATAAAATAGCTCAAGAAAAGTAAAGCTTAACTCACTCACCTCAACTTAACAACTCATGCTCAAATCTGTTTATGCAAGATTAGAGTAAAACATGCTTTTAAAAGTAGCTAAATAGGAATACACTTATTTTAAAACATCATGCTCAATCAATGTTGCTTGGGAGTTTCTGTTAACCGACATCCTTATCCCACCATCTATAATTTGGTGATACGCAATGAATTCGATGTCATTGCCACGCCCACCCTTAACTTGCCACAGAAAAGGACCATCAACTCTTTCTTAGATCCATAATGAATGTCCACTTACGGGACAAAAGTCGCCAAAATGAGCTGTAACGACTATCCTATGCTGGCAGTGTAGTTCTGTGGGTTAAAGTAGATGCATACTTGCTCCCTTCTTGATGCTCGATACTCCTCCAAAGACTAAAATATGCTCGACTCATTGATCAACCCTTTTGGGGTATCTCATCTCAACTCATCTCAATCATTCATCAACTCATTCAATCAGTGCAACTCATCAATCTCAACTCAGACTCAAATGGTCATTTATACTCACTCAACATGACTTCTCAGGTAGTGCAAGCAAAATACTCATATGTAGTAATATATATGGCTCAATATGACATGCTCCTCATACTCAATCATGCTCACATTACTCAACTCTAAATGCCCAATTTATATCAACTCAAATATTCAATGACATAAATAGAATTTCATAAAATCATGTGATTTAGGGTTCATGCTATCAAGTGTGAAATACATGTATAAAACTCATATCAATACTCATGCAATAAAATAATTATCTCATGTCGCATAATAAGACCTCATGATGGAAACAAAGATTCAAAGTTAGGGTAGTAGAATTTCTCAAATCTCAACTCTTTTTAAAAATCTTGATTCAAGATGTTGAAGGGGCATGTGAAGAAAGAAATTTCACATTTTGGTAAGCCTTACATACCTGGAAATCGAAGAAATAATCGAACCTCAATCAATCCTTGTGCTTGAATTGAAAACCCTAGCTCTTGCTCCTCTCTTCTTGGTCTTAAGAAAACCCAAGTGTTGAATGAATAATGGATACCATTAGGGTTTGTTTTAAGACCCTATACAAATCTAAAATGACCAAGGGTTTATTTGAATAAGAATCAAAATGGACAAAAATACCACTCAGTAAAACAACCATATGGGTCTATGAGACCTCGTCTATGACTCACTGGGCATTCTACGAGTTGTATCGCACTCTCGTAGACTGGAAGTCCAGAAACATGAGTTACTAGAAATTAGCACAATACCTCATTTTACAACTTGTAAACTATTCTATGAGTCGTAGATGTCCTCTCATAAACGGTGAATCTGAAATTGAACTTCACTGGAATTTGTCACGAAACCCTCGTCTACGAGTCGTAAACTCCTCTTGTAGCTGAAGGGTATTGAAACTCAGAGTTACTGAAATTCCCTATGAGACCACCTTTTACAACTTATAAATCACTCTATGAGTCATAATGAATCTCATAAACCTGCTTCTGCAACTTTTTCTCATGTTTTCTCAGCATCTCCTGCATATCTACATCCATATTAGGTAGGAAAGAATTAAGGGGGTATTATAGGTTTAAGGTATGATTTAGGGCCCTTAGAGTCCCAAAAATGATTGGGTTTAGGATTCTATTTGGTGGAAAGGACAAAATTGCCCTTTATTGAACTATAGAATCCCATCCATAGGACCCCCAATTATGGCCCATGGTTTGAACCGCGGATCGTATTCCTGATTGTCCTGTTCTCCTTTTCCAATCTTTAGAAATTGTTGGACAAACTAAACCACAAAACACCTTCTTACGGACCATGCTTTGATCTACAAGTCGTGGTTGGACTCATGGAGTCCTTCCACACTTAGCAAAATTTCACTTCCCTGGGTCCCTTCCTACAAAGGCTTCCTATGGGTGGAATGGTCTACGGATCATCCTGTTGATCGTGGTCCTCCTTTAAGAAACTCCAAATTTCCTTCAGGTTTGGCACACTCACCTCTGACCCTATCTACAAGCCGTCAAATGACCTATGGGTCATCAATGGCTACGTGGGTTACTCCATATGTAACGACCTCTAGTTTAGGAGCCTTGAGTGTAGGAATATTGGACTAAAACATGACCTGAAGTCTAGTTTACAAGGGCAACTTTAAGCATGAAACTTCAGGAAGGGGAAAATTTTCCAAGTAAGGGTTATCTCACAGGCCAAGTGACGGCCCATAGGTAATGTCATGCATGAGACTATCATACATGAAGAAAATTTGGAGTTTGTTGGAAAGTGACCTACGTATTATCATACTGCCCGTGAAACAGGATATGTCCCTTAAGTAGTCTTGTGGAATAATACCTAGAAAAGTAAGAAAAGTGGCTAAGTGTAGAAGGACTCAATGAGTCCAACCATGACCCCTAGATATTTGCACGGCTCGTAAGAAGAGTTCATGGTTTTGTGTCCAACAAAGTCAGTTTTTAGGAATTTTAGATATGTCACCAGACAAAAGGGACCTACAGTCCATGGTTTGACTTATGGACCATAAGCAGGTTTTCATAGGTCAGCACCGATAGTTTTAATGAGGGTATTTTTGTCATTTCCATCCTTTCTATTCCTAAACAATGTCATTTTGGGATGGGAAATTGGCTTATATCAGCCTTTAAGCCCTAATTCCGTCATTCAATCCCCCATTCTTCACACTCAAAATTTTTAAGGCAAAAAGCTCTCAAGAACAATCTAGGGCAAGGGATAGGCTTCCAAGATTTCTTCTCCACATCTTCAAGTTCGTTTCCTCCAAGTTTCCCCAAGGTATGTGAGTGATTTATGGGTATCCTTCCTCCCATAAAGTTCCTTATTAAGTATTTTATTTTTTCTTTAAGTTCCTTAAGTTAATGTGCATGCTTATGGTGATTTCATGAAATTATGTTATTAAATTCTATTTATGATATCCTACAACTATTTTACTAAGTATATATGTATGTTTAAACTGTTGATGTTGACTCCATGATAGGTTTTGATGTTGATAAATGTTGGGTATTTTCGATGTTTCTTAAAAAGAAAAATTTTCTTATGACTTACGTGATATATGATTGTTCCATCTAAAAAGCCTAGTCCACCTAGTTTTCAAGTTAAGTTTTATGATATATGATAATGATTAGGGCATGAAAGTTAAGTTTTAAGTAATGATTTATCAACTTGACCATTACCCTAAAAGATTTTTAAGAAAGGTCCCCAAGATGAAATGACAATTCTCACTTGGTGGTTCCTAATGTTCGAGCTACTCTTATGATTGCTACTTATGATTCTAAGTTGTATTTCAAAGAATTCCATGGGATGACTTAGTACCAAATGCACTTGAGGTAAGGCTTCATCCCATTAGTTGAGGCACGTCCCATTAAAGTTAAATCTCAATGTCCCTATATATGTGCCACCATAGGAGCCATTGTAGGCTAGGCTAGTGGATCCACGTATGCCATTTATGTTAATATGATGCATGCAAAGTTGACGAAGTTCCACCTAGAAAGTGGTCTCCCCGTGCCAATATAGGGGTTATGTTGGATTGCATATAGTAGCTCACATGATCTTAAATGTTAATTAAGGTCTACTCCCAAAAAGTTATGATTCTACGATATGGTTTCATTACATGTTATTTCTCATGCATATACTCTTATTTATATTAAGCCATATTCCTTGTGCATGTTTAAACTCACTTTATGTATATTTCACTTTATATGTACTTATATGTTATATTTATAAATGAGAGAATTATAATTTCATACATATATTGCATCTCGCATACTTTGTACATTCCAACGTACTATCGTATATTTTGACTGCATGATTTAGCCACATAGGGAAAGGCATTCCTCCACTGGCTCGTGGCTAGTATTCGACATTCAAGACTAGCTTTATTGTTTGTGGTGAGCCCTTAGTTTGGGGCTCCTCCAATTTTCCTTCTATCATATATCTTAGTTTAATTTTGAGACGATGTATTTGTAGCCTGTTTGAGGCGTTTACTTTCTATGTTGCACTATTATGATTTTTTTTCTATTTGATGGAGATTGACCGTTACCGGTCTCGTCTGTCGATGATATAGTTGGTATGCTTATGGACAAAGTGATTGTTAGTTATTTCCACTGCTTTTAATGCTGCTTTACTGCTAAAATGGCCCATAGCCCCTTTCCCTTAGTTTTTCACTATTGTTTTCACTAAATGCCTATGAATGCTTAAGATGATTTGGGTAAGGTGCCTTCTGGTATCTCATTCACCATATAATGACTGGGCCTCTAGGTTAGGTCATTACACCACACTTGGAAACTTTTTTACTTTCCTAATGTTCATATTCATGGGCCAAACCTATAATTCATGGTTCCATCTATAGGTCGTGGACTCGACCTCGTGAATTGACCTTGTTCATTTTTAGTCTAACTTTTTTGCACTTCTAGGCTCCTAAACTGAGGGTCGTTACAATATCCTCCCCTTGGAAAACATTCATCCCCGAATGTACTTAAAGGTAGGTTCCAAGAAGTTAAACATCAACTAATAACCAAGTATGTATGCAAAATTCCATTTAAACATCATTTCGTAGAATTATCAAAATCTTATATTTATAATGTATCTTAAGATAGTCTGTAAACATAAAAATGGGTGTATGCATCATGCGAAACTAAAATGCAAGGAATTTAAGCTTTTAGGGAAGAATATCTTAATACTTTAGGCTTGAGTAGAGTGGAATAGATATGGGTAACGCTTTATCATATCTACTTCCACTTCCTATGTGGCACCCTCAACTTGATGATTCCTCCAAAGTACTTTAACAGATGCAACTTCCTGTTCCTTAGCTGTTTCACTTGTCGGTCAAGGATTTCAACTGGTACTTCTTTATAACTCATATTCTCTACAACGTTCACATCCTCCAAGGTAACTATGAAGTTTGGATCACCTATGAACTTCCTCAACATCATGATGTGAAAAATTGGATGGTTAAATGCATTTCATCAGGTAGGTCTAACTCATATGCCACTTTTCCCACTCTTCTTACCACCTTATAAGGCTATACCTAGGGATCGATTTCCTTTTTTTACCAAATAGGATCACACCTTTCATAGGAGATACCTTCAAATAGACCTAATCACCAATTTGAATCTCAAGATCCCTCCTCCTTACATCAGAGTAGGACATTTGCGTCATGACCTAAGCTAGGTCTCAGGTGTGACACGATGAATAGGGAACTCAAAGGGACCCTGAACAAGCCTCTTAAGCATACATAGCACATCCTTGGTTGCGGAAGCATAATTAAACAACAAGCAAGTAATTCTAAGGGAAGCAAGACTTTGGACTCAAGCTATGGGGATGTTATAGGGGAGAGGATTTGCATGAGCATATAGTAAATAAAAACTAAGGGGAGAGCAAGTATTACTCATGCTATGGGGGTAATAGGGGCTTAAGACTTCCATCACATCATCAACATTCAACAACATGAAAAGGGGAATAAGGACTAATAGAAGTCTTCTATGATTCTATAAGCATAAAGGGGGTCAAACTTATAACATATATATCCATGTCCAACAACACCTCTAACATGAGTGGAACTAGGGCCAAGACATCTCCTAGGCTAACCCATAAAATATAAATATTCATAAATAGATAAGTCTTAAAAAAGCATGAAAGTAAGTAGATATTGTCCCCAAATTGGAGGACTCACCAATAACGATCTTCAGTCGATCATCTAGCCACGTAGAGGAAGAGATTAATAGGAACCCTGATATCTACATGGTTAGATTATGTATGCTAAAAGTATGCATTAGTACTCTAAGTATGCGGGGTGCAATGTAACAAGGAAACATAACCCATAATTAAACAATATGCATAATCATAATCGACAGATATAGGGTCAAGATGACATGAATGATCAATTATTAGTCAAAACATACATGAGGAATCACCAAGTCACATGACATATCATATATAGGTGGGGAAGGACCATAATTTACATGTAAGACCAAGCGAGCTACTGCTTGGAATCCTAGTGTTCACTTCACACTGGGCAAGAAGTGGTCTACTTTGCCAAGGCAAACCAAACACTGACCTTTTGACATAGCCTTTTTGGGAAGTGTCACCAAACACCCTTACCTTATAGAATGACCTTTTTGATAGCTTTCGCAAATATCCTTTACCTTATGACATAACCTTTTCGGTAGGTACAAGCCCATATAGGGAATCAATAATATGAACCTATGGTGGCACATAGTTTTGGGATAATGGGAGACTTCTAAGGTCCTGTTGGTGCTAGGTCACAGTCGCACGAAATACTTAAATCATAACCATAGTCATAACATACATAGTCTTAAAACATCGTGATATCATTCTTGGAGTAGATCATCAAACAAAGCTTCATGGATTCAAATATAAGGCCTCATACCATTCATAATATTCATAACATACTCATGAGCTCATATCATACTTGTTAGCCCCTTTTAATATACACAACATACATAATTTACATATCTTGCCTCAAGGCTTTCATCACATAAGAATCTTGACTCAAAACTTTGATCAAATCATGGTGGGTGTATGTATATATGCTTAAAATCATGTAATTAAAGAGTAAATGACATGAGATGAGTAAACCTAGAATCATTTGTGAATTATTCAAGTAACCCACCGAAAACAAAGTAAAACTCGGTCAGGGAATCATTAAACCCTAATTTAAATCATAAATTTTACATGGTATCTCATTGTATAATAGTTTACAAGGATAAAAAATTATAGATTACTTCATAATATTATCTTATAAAAGAGTTCATACAACTACCATAAGTTTCCATGACTTGAAAGTAGATGAAGAAGAGGGTTGGTTGAGCTTTGTGGCAGAAAGGCCTCCACAAATCAAAACACACATAACTTGGTGTGATTAGAGATAGAAATCTTGTTGAGGAAAGAAGAGAATCTGAAAACCCTAGCTTGCACCTTTTACTTGAATGTCTTGAGGAAGTTTGAGAGTATTTGAAGGGAGTTTTGGACTTAGACTATTTTAGAATGAATTGGAGTGGAGTAGTTTAGGGTGGTGTAAGGCTGGAAAGGCTTATTTGGGGGCTTAAATGATGTATCATAGGCTTAGAATGTTAGAAAATGTTGAATTACCCCTTGTAAAAGTCTGTCGGACCAGATCCCAAGACCTTGATTTCGGGTCATGGTCCATTCGATAGGCTGGGGAAAGGGGGTCTCATCCTATTTAGTTTTTGACGCTCTTAAACCTTCTATGAAACTCAAACCACAACACCACCTATGACTCTTCAATCAATCTACGAGCAGTCCTATTGTTCGTGCATCAAACTTTAGAAAACCTTTTTTTCCACCAAATGTGCCTACCATTCCACGAGCACAAGTTATGGCTTGTGAAACAACCTACGACTCATGGTTACCTTCATAAATTGGTGGCTCTCCCAACTTGAGCTACTGGAATTGCACCCTTAGGACACATGAACCCATGTATGGCTCGTATTCCATTTGACTGACCGTAAACCCCTTCGTGAATTACACTTACACTTACAAAATTTTAGACTTCATTTCTTATGTACTTTTGTGCCTTCCAATATGTGAAGCCTTACAATATCTTTCCCTTGGGGACATTCATCCCTGAATATTCTAAACGTAAGCTCTAAGGAGTAGAACACATTCATCATATGCAAAACGCAACTTATACATCATGAAAAGTTTTCAAACCATTCTTTAAATAACATTTGCAATGAAGCCTCAAAATCACATAATCATGCGTGGATGACATACAAGGGAGGGAATTTTCAAAGTAGGAAAAAGCTTAGTACCTCAAGATTGATTTAACATCCCTTTCTTGCCAAAAAAACCATACCCTTCATTGGAAAAATGTTCATGTACACCCAAGCATCAACCTCCAATTCTAGGTCTTTCCTCCTAGTGTTAGCATAGGACTTTTGTTGACTTTGAGCCATATTCAATCTTTCCCGTATCATCCTCACCTTCTTTAGAGCTTCCACAACCAAATCCGGACCTAACAAAGCCATTTCCTCCAGTTCAAACCACCTAACTGGGGATCTATTACGCTTACTATATAAAGCTTCAATGGAGCCATTCTGATGCTAGAGTGATTGCCATTGTTGTATACAAACACAACAAGTGTAAGATACTCATCACAACAACCTTTAAACTCCAAGACACAAGCCCTAAGTATAACCTCAAGAGTTTAAATAGTCCTTTCGGCTTGGCCATCCATTTGGGGGTGAAAGGATGTGGTAAGCTTGACTTTAGTACCAAGGCCTCTTTGGAAAGATCTCTAAAAGTGTGAAGTAAATTGAGCACCATGATCCAAAATAATAGACAATGGGGACCCCATGCAACCTAAACAACATATGATGTTCGATATAGCATAATCTTCAGCACTATAAGTTATTTTAACTGGTAGAAAGTAAGCTGATTTTGTCATTCTATTAACTACAAACCATATAGAATCAAAATGTCTTCAAGTCTTTGGCAAACAAATCACAAAATCCATGTTGATCTCCTCCCACTTCTAAGTAGAAATCCCAATATCTTGCACTAGGCCACCCGACCTTTGATGTTTAGCTTTGACTTGTTGGCAATTATGGCAACTGGCTACAAATATAACAATATCTCTTTTCATACTACCCCACCAATACACTTTCCTCAAATCTTTATACATCTTTGTAGAACTAGGATGAATAGAATAGGATAAATTATGTGCTTCCTTCAAAATCAAGTCTCTCAACCCATCAATATTGGGCATACATCACCTACCTTGGCACATAAGGACCTTATCTCTTGGGAGAAAACCTCTACCTTGCCCTCCTTCACCAATGCCTTCAATTCTAACAAAGCGAGGTCAAGGTCTTGTTTGGATTTGACCTCTTCAATCAAGAATAATTTAGAACCATCTACAACCACCAAACCTCCATTTTCAGCTTCATCTAATCCAACCCCTAATCTAGCCAACCAATGGACTTTTGCCAATTCCTCTTGCCCTCATCAATATCAGCCATACCCTCCATGAACACTCTACTTAAAGCATCGAGCATAACATTAGCCTTGCTCAGATGATAATGCATACTCATATCATATTCCTTAAGGAGTTCTAACCACTTTCTTTGCCTCAAATTATGATCTCTTTGAGGGAACACATATTAGAGACTCTTGTGGTTGGTAAACACATCTATATGAACCCCATATAAATAGTGATGCCCTATTTCCAAAGCAAAACCATAACCTCTAATTCATGATCATGGGTGGGGTAATTACTGATTGCCACTCAACTTGGCTACTCAAAAGAAGCATGGGCAGTCGTCATCAGCATATTAACCTAACTTTTGAAGTCGAGGTTGAATCCTACAAGGAATAATGTGTCAGCAATTGAATGAGTAAGGACTATGATCTGCTGACATGCTGTTAAAACATAACACTTTTGATGCCTAAAACTTAAAATTTTGTATGTTCTCAAAGCAATGTTTAGTAGGTTTGATGTATGTTTTATATTTATTTTGCAGGATGACAGGATTTGGCATGATTTTGGGTAAAAGTCTGTAAAAATTTAAGTTTGTAAGGACTTACGAGACACTTTTTGAGCCATGGATACTTCCACGAGCTATAGAGAGGTTTCGTGGGTGAGATCGAGTAAAGGACCTAGTTTTAGAAGTTGTATCCATAAGCTATCAGATGAGCCGTAGATGTTTGCATGAGTCGTGGATTATTTCATGCCTTAAGGATTAAAGTTTGAAGAGTTTCTGAAGAATTATCATATAAAATCCTATACGGTCCATAGGTCTGAATATGGCCTGTTGTAAGGTCTCATTGATTGGACACTAGTTTTTGAATAGTGTAGAGTACGAGGCCCAGATATGGGTCGTGGATCTTTGTTTGGCCTGTAACCTAGTACATAGAAGCTACCAAATCCAGTTTTCCTCTTTCATTTTAGATTTGTATTTTAATTATTATAAATCATTTTTATAGGCCTTTTAGATAGAGAGATGCATGAGAGAACTGACAAACACCTTTATGACTTCATATTTTGTGATTTTTACATTGGGAAACATAACTTTGTGATTTCTTGTCGAGAATTTTGGTTTTCGTGTTTTTAATTTCATCATTGTAAGTGTTCAATTATGGCATTCTTTATCATGATTTTTTCATCTACATGATTATGCATAGCTAAATTCACAACTAGGATTATGGGAACCATGAAGAACTAACAAGATAAAATCGGATAATCCATAATTCTTGGAAAGTGTGCATGCATTTATTAATTAATTCTCTTCATTTTGATTACTTTTTAATGGTGGTCAATGTTAGAACCCACCTAATCCTTACTGACTAGATCAAGGTAGTAATGAATTGGAAAAGAGATTAGTTAACAAGATTCGATGTGATCTCTCTCAATTAATCAGTCAAATTGGATCAACGCGAGGTTGTACTAGAACAAAAGGAAAGGGTTAGTATTGTCACACGACAGGGATAGTTCAAATCATGTAGTGAAGTTTACCTCTCGCCTGAAATAAAGGGTTTGGCAAAATTAACTTATCGTTCTGAATGCTGCACACGAGAAAAGATTACGATTATCTGGTGATACTAAGTTAGGAATTCATGAGGAACACAATACCCTAGTTACTTCTCTCACTAATTTCATAACACTTGCTTCTCGTTTATATTTATTTTCTTGCAATTACAAAAATCCCCTTTTCGAGAGATAAGTAGGTTAATTCATTCGACGTACTTGCAAATACTCTAAGTCTAAACCATATTCCCTATGGGATTCGACCCTAATCTTGGTTTGGGCTATATATCTTGATAACGACCACTTAAACCTTTAAAAAGGAGGTATAGCTTGGGCGACATCAAGATTTTGGTGTTGTTCAGGGGAATACGACTTTAGACTGATTTAATTTGAATAATTCAGGAATTGATGCTTATTTCCCTCATTTTATATTTCTTGTTGTTTTTATTTTGTTTTGGCATGCAAGTATAGTGTATGCTCAACACTCATAGTCGAGGCTAACCCTTCCGTTAGCCCTTGAGATCCAGAAGACACTAAGAAGAATGGCCCAAAACAATGTGAACAATGTTGCACATGATGCAGCCAATGCAGCACTGAATTAGAACATAAGATCTTCAAGCCGTGGCTAACACATTGAATCAATACAAGCTTGATCCTATGGTGATGGATATCACTGAAGCTATTATGTTATGTCCACTACCAGATGACACAAACTTTGTCATTTCGAGTGGGTTACAATGCTGTAAAAGCGAGGGTTGTTTGCGGGCTTACCATCAAAGGATCTGTATAACCATCTACATTAAGAGCATGATGGGAAGCCATAATTTTCTATGGATGCCGTTGGGCTCCGTTTCTTCCCATTGTCTCTAATAGGTGAAGCAACGCTATAGTTATCCAAGCTCTCACAGAGTTCAATCACTAGCGGCATAAAAATGCATAAGGCCTTTTTGGAGAGGTTCTTTTCTAGGACAAAAAAGCTGAAGTTGAAGGCTCATATCCATAACTTTGAGCAATATTTGGGTGATTTAATCAGCACTATATGAGAGAGATTTACAAAGTACCTGAGGAGCATCCCTGACTGTAAGATCATTGATGATGCCTTGGTAGAAATTTACTATCGAGCCCTGGATAAAAATAGCCAAGTTGTTGCTGACACTATCATGGGAGGCTCATTTTTAGACTGTCCATTTTCTTCTATAGATAAAAGGTTTGATAGAGTGGTCAAGACGAACTATGCATGGAGGACAAGAGACAAATAAAAAACTAAAAGTTTGTTCTTAGTCAGTACTAATTTGGTGCAAGCAAAGATAAATATGGAGATGATAACTAAAAGTTTGTTCTTAGTCAGTACTAATTTAGTGCAAGCAAAGATAAATATGGAGATGATGCAAGAGCTTACTCGTTTTAGCACTAATGTGGGGTTGTTGATGAAGCCGAGCTAGGAACGTGTGAATGCAGTAGCTCATTCGCCTCCACGAGCACCCATGTACGAGGAGCGTTACTATGAGAAGGACATTTGCCTTATCAGTGATCAGATGGAGGGTTTCCGAACCAATGCCCAAGGGTCCAATCAGGACTATTGACACCAAGGTCACGAGCAACATGGTCGGAACTTTAATAGAGATGGCACCTTCAGAGACAATAATCGAGGAAGCTACTATAATAGGAATAGGGGCCAGTATAGAGATGCTAATTGGAGATGCAGAGATGGTTACAGAAATAATCTACATATGCCACTACACAATTGAGACTCTAGTGCTGGTAGCTCTCGAATTGAGGAGAAAACTGTTGAAAAACGTTGACGCTGAGGATGAGACCTTGAAAGGGATGAAATCTGACATCTCCAACATTAATTATAAAATTGGGTCTCATTCTATTGCTAACAAGCAGCTGGAGCAGTAGTTTGGTCTGATGGTGACTCAATTGAACCAGTGTCAGAAAGGCACATTGCCCAGCAATACAATGTAGAATCCAAATAATGAGGGGCAATGTATGGTAGTGACATCACATGGTGGTAAATAGACCATTGACCCACTGATGCCAGTTGATGATAATGAGGTTCGTGAGGAGATGGTTGAGAGCAAGGATGTAAATACTAGAGATGCTAGCACTAAGGATGAGGTGAGTGATGCAGTAGTGACACCACAGAAGTTGGAAACCAATTCCTAGACCTCCCTTGTCTTTCTCTTAGAGACTCAAAAAGGAGGAGGGAGGTAAATTTTATCGCTCCATCTCCGTGCTGAAATAACTCTCCATAAGCATCCCTCTCATTGAGGCATTGTAGAAGATGCTTGGGTATGAAAAGTTCATGAAGAACTTGGTGGAGAAAAAGAGAACTATGAGCCAAGAGCTCTCTCAAGAGCTTCTACATTATAGTGCAATAGCAATGAGGTCCTTTGTGCAAAAAAGAGAAGATCCTAGAGCATTCATGATAAGTCCATATTTCAGACTCATTTTGGGGCTACCTTGCAGAGAAAAATTACCCTTAGTGTGCTATTATTACCAATTTCTAACAATTATGCATGTGTTTTGTCAGGAGAAGGGATTGGAAGTGCATAAGGGGACAATACTTGGCAAAATCTTGGAAAGGGAGCAAAAGTGCAAAAAGGCTGAGAAAATCGATATCACTAAAACACTCGATGGTCCACCAAACACTCAGTGAAATCATCTAGCGTTATAGTAGCCAAAGTTCTAGATAATGTAAAAAATGCTGTCAGAATCGATATCGTAAAGCATGTTGGGCACATTGGCGAATCGTATAGGAGATCTCTTAAAGTTGTAACATTCAAAATCCCAAAACTCTAACAAAAAGGTGATATGATGGATATTTTGGTGAAGCTCCGAATTGAATTAGTAGAATGAAGAGTCATCACCTAATGTTATAGGATAGGAAGCCTTATGAATATGCAGAGAAAAACAGTCAAGTGCACATTCGTTGCATTGCCAAAGTGCTTGGCGATGATCGTCCTCGACCGCTGAATGACATTTCTAGCAAAAACTTTCACACATTCTCATGGAGTATATACGCAATTTAGAAAGTACATTGTACATATGATATCATATATATCAGAACATATTCTCCTTCTTAGTGTTAGAGAATAGTACATGGAATTTTCCTCTTAGAGTACAAAAGGGAGATAGGGTTTTAAAGCTATTGGGAAGAAAATTGGAGTAGATTGGCCGGTAATAATCAACTAATTTCTACTCAATCTTGTTACGCATGACTACAATTGCTATAGGTGGTATCACATCTTTTATTTCTAGCATATGTGGCTAAAACCCCCATGTTGGGTGTGCTATTGTTATGGGTTTTTGATTTATCTATTGGATATTTGATATTTTGACTTATTTATAGTTGATTTGAATGAATTTATATTTATTCATATGTTTAATATTTAATTTCAAGGTTGCAAACTTGAGGTTTACTCTAGATCTGTGATTGTTGCCTTAGCCAAAATGATTAGAATATAGAAAGAATATAATGGCTGGAAACCTCTTGGGGTTTTAGTTGAAATCTACAACCATGGATTCAATGGCTAAGGTATTAGGGGTTTTTTTGAAACTTCTTAAGCCAAGCATGTCCTCACCGGTCCTCATATGATTTCTTAGTTGATTCATATGAAACACTCATGTATTATAGCTGAACATGGGTTACAAGAAATCTAGGTTATTCACTCACTATCAACTCATTTAATCAAACATTTAGACCTACCTGGTAGATCGATTCCCATATTTGCATATCCCCATCATCTTCTCTTATTTTCCGATTAAATTATTAATTAGAATTTGTGTAGTTCAATCCTTATTTTTGTATACTGCAACCCCTAGATCCTACAATTACTTAGTTCAACGAGTCACTTCTACTTTGAAAAATGATTTCATATGGGATTTAACCCTAATCTCTTAGCTGGGTTATTATGCTAATGATGACTACCTTTGCTTCCTTTAAGTAGTCGGGTTGAGCGACATGAATAATGGCATCGTTGTCGGGAAATTGGTGTGTTCATAATGGAAGTGTTTATTGAGCTTTGTTCTTGTAGTTAGAGTTATTTTTACCATTTTCTTGTTGTTTTTGCTATTAAAGAATAGGTGTTAACATAGAGGATGATGGGATGTCCATGGAGAGAATGTTGGAGATGCAAATGACATGCATGGTGTTAACTGAGATCAAGTAAGAAGCACCAGTGCTATCCGACTATCCCCATTGGTTGGAGGAGTTAATTTTCACGTAAAAAGCACTATGTTGCAAGTCTTCTAGCTAAAAAGATTGTTCAGAGGGTTGGCCATGAAGATCCTTATGAACTCCCAAGGAACTTTGTTGATGTGTGTCTCCCATTCAATTTTAGGTGAGCGAGTCAGAAAGCCATTCAACTAAGGCTATTTTCTTTTTTCCATCACTTGAGAGGATATGAGGTGGCTAGTGGAGCTACCTCATGGGGGGAGCTGCAAAATGCATTCCTTGAAAGATGTTTTCCTCTCTCGAAGACGATAAAGTTGAGAAGAAGTATTAAGAACTTCAACCCACTGGAAGGTGAGCCATTGCATGAAACATGGCTTCGATTTCGAAAACTCTTTCTCCAATGTCTCTACCATAGAGTTTTAGACCATATTCTCTTACAATACTTCTATGTGAGCCTCGACGTGGTGAACAAAGCAGTAGATGATCAGTTAGTGAGAGGAGGCCTAATGATACAAATGTTCACTAAAGCTTGTGACCTCTTAGATGACATGGCAAAGATTTACTAAGCATGGTACACAAGAGATGAGATGGCACCTTTATGCCACAGAGGTCCATCTAAGGAGCAGCTCACTAAGGATCAAGAGAGGAATGAGAACATGGCTAAAATGTTGACCCAACTTAATCTTTTGACTAAGCATGTCATGGGAGGAAATCGCAAAGGTGTGAATACTATGGAAGCTGCTGGAGATATGATGTTTGAGAGCGCAACATTTGAAGGTGGTTATAACAAGGAGGTACACTATATGGGTAACTAAATGGTGGGTTCTCGATCAACTTTTAAAAGGCCACTCGAGAATCAAGGTTGAAATAACAACATCAAATAGCGAGATTATACATGGACTAACCAACCTCAAGTCAGGGGTTAGAGGAATCATAATTGAGATAGGTATATTCCACCCTATGATAAGGTGAAGGCTGCTGACCTTGTGGTGAACCAAGAGAATCTTCGGACTAAAGATATTCTCACTTGAATCTTAAGCAAGGTGGAAGCCTCTGATAAAGTCCTAAAGGAGATGAAATCTGACTTTTCTCAGCTGAGTCAAACAGTGATGTCACATTCAACGTCTATTAAGCATTTGAAAGCTCAACTTAGAAACATATCAGCTCATCTAAATTAGCATCCAAAAAGAGGTTTACCTAGTGATGCGGTGTCTAATCCTTAGGCCATCAATTAACATTGTTTAGCCATAAGTACTCATAGAGGGAAAGTGGTTGAAGGCACAAAGCCATCGCTTGTTGTTGAAAAAGGCCTGAATGAAGTGGAAGAAAAAGAAGGTGTAGTTACTATTGAAGTTGATGAGTATGAAGCTCATGTTGAAGATGGTGATGCTTTTGGCAATCCCGAGAGTGATAAATAAGAGAAGAGTGGGGATGATGTTTTGAATTTCAAGAAATATTCCCCAAAAATTCTAGTCCAGCTGTGAGGTTGAAAACACCTCAAGTCAAGATTGATCCTCCATTTTCTCAAGGACTGAAGAAGAAAGAGGAGGATGCAAAGTTTCAAAAATTCCTCTCTATGTTCAACTCTTTGTCGATTAATGTTCCATTTGTGGAAGCATTAATCAAAATGCCAGGTCATGCTAGATTCATGAAGGAATTGGTTACAAAGAAGTGAACTGTTGAGTGTGAGACAATTGAAGTATCTCACAATTGTAGTAAGATTCTAACCTAAAAGTTGGTAGTAAAGAAAGAAGAACTAGATGCATTCACTATTTCATCCACCATTGGAGGCTCAATGTTCACTAAGGCGCTATGTGACTTGGAAGCAAGTATAAATCTCATGCTCCTAGCCGTATTTGAGGAATTGGGATTTGAAGAGCCCTTCACTGACCATAATATAGGTACTTATGGTTGATCAGTCTATCAAATGACCAGCGGGAATTTTGCATGATGTGCTGGTGAAGGTGGACAAATTTATTCTTCCTACTAATTTTTTTATGTTAGATGACAAGGTGGATACCGACGTGCCAATTATCTTGGGTAAGCCGTTCTTAGCCACCGGGCGAGCTGTTGTAGATGTAGAGAGTGGAGATCTTAAATTCAGAGTGAATGATGAGGAAGGAGTGTTCAATATATGTAAAGATTTGAAGTCAGGAGATGATCCCAAGGAATTGTTAGTGATGAGCCAATTGGCGGTGACATGATAAAGAAGAGGAATTACGTCGTGCCACCACGTGAACTAAGCTGTTGCTTGGGAGACAATCCATGGTGAGTATTTACAGTTTTAGTTTCAAATAATGGGTATTGATTTGTGCAAGGTTGAAAAAGAGAAAAATTGGAGTGGAGAGTTGAGAGGGCGATCAGTGAAACCTTCGAGGTATCGCTAAGTTGAAAAAAGGACCATCAGTTTGACCGTCTTTCAAGTCACCTAGTTTCTCTTGAGGTGCTTCCAAATTTTGCAAACTAAATGGAAACTCGGTGAATCTTTGAACCTAATATGCGATGGTCAATTTAACCATACTTCAAGGCTAAAGGCAAGGTATGCATATTGTTAAAAAATGTGGTCCCTAGCACACTTAGCGCAGTGCCGAATGTGCTAGGTGGTGTGGTTTGGTATAGTTGAATATGCACGACTCATCGACCTACTTAAGGCTTTTCAAATGCCTTGGTCCTTTCACTCCCCACCTTCCCTCTTTTTCGGTCCTTTTGCACGCCAAACCGCCATTTTTGTTTTTTATTTGAAAATTTTCACAAAGATATTAAGGATAGTCATCACCAAAGAATCTTTGAAGATTTTCATTATGTCTCACCATTGAAGAGGTATGTCTTTGCTCTTGTTTTAGTTCTTTTGGAAGAATGCCATTGATAATAAGGCTGATCAGCGTTTGTGAATGTGTTAATCATGCTTTAGTGCTTGAAATCTTGTTGGAAACTAACTGAGTAGATCTCCAGAGTGATTCTAAAACCTTGTATTGTATGTATGAGTGATTTATTGTGGGTTTTGATTCCCTCAATGTGTGTCGAAATTGGTGGTGCCTACGATTTGGGCTAGGTTTGTGAATGGGTACATTTTTTCCCAATGGTGGAATTTTGTCTCAATTTCATAGTTGTCATCATGCTTGAATGTTTTCACTTGAGATAATGCCATAATCATGAGAATGTTTATTGAAAAGGCTTGCTTGTTTGGATTGGTCATTCTTATGGGCTGTGGGTGAAGTTTGAGCAACCCTTAAACTCCTTTAAGTGAAGTGAACTTGCCCGATTGGATTAGGTAATGTCATTCTTAAGGGTGTGTTGTCACTTGATTGAGTTTATAACCATGGAAACCATGTGATTATGATAATCAATAGTTGAGAATGCATTAATGTATTATTGTAGGTTAGTGTGTGACTTTCATCCATGTTCTTGGTGAAACAATTATCAAATTTTGAGTGAATGGATGAAGGGCCATGCTAATCACCTTCAGCAATGAACATTTTGACCGCCTAAGTGAACTTGGTGATGCACCTAATTGTCGCATGCACCACCTTAATTGACTTATCTTCATCGTTGATTGCTGTAACTTTTGGTGATGGATCTTTTCATCACCGAATCAATTTGGTATATCACTGAATGTACATGCGTATCACCAAAAGTAAAAGTATCCTAAAGTCTAAAACTGTGAAAAAAGGTGAGGATCGTTTTGATCACAGAATCAATTTGGCGAATTGCTAAGTATGTTCTGTGGTCAAACAGTCTTATCCGCCCTGAATGTTCCTCTTATGATCAACTTTTGCACCTAATTGCTTCACAACTACCACTCTCACCATGTTGGAGTATGTTTTGCAGGATGACCAAGTGGACGCATGTTCTAGCTAAGTTTACTCGTGAAACGATCCCAAAAAGTGTTCGAAAATTTGCCTCAAAAGTGCCTAGAATCATAACTTCCACATATCTCAAAATCCATGTGTGATATCGAAAATCTAACTTTATATTCTTGATTAGGGTGAAAAATTGATTGAGAAATGAGTCTAACCTTGATTTTAGAGCAACAGTAGCGAAATTTGATTTTCCCAAGTTTGTGCAAAATAGTGGTGACCATTAGGGTACCGCGACACACAGCAGTTGCAGACCAGTGTAAAATTTGACTCCGTGATAGGTCCGCATCGCGGACCAGATGAGGACTTGTGTATTTTGTTGCCAGTGATTTTTATCACGGTCCAAGGCTTTTGGGCCTTGGGCCTAAGCCTTCTTATTTGTAAAAATACTTATACTTAGCCATATTTCACGTTCATATCATACATGACATTCCCCAATACCCTCTCAGAACCTAAGACTAATATTTCTCTCAAAATTGAAGTATCCAAATCTCTTTCGGATCTTAAGGAATTCATCCAAGCTTCAGGCCTCCAATCAAATCTTCTTCAAGGAATTCTCCAAAGTCAAGGTATATGGGTTTCAACAATTAGGACCTTTCACCCATTGTGCCCAAGCTTCCTTTTCACATGAATTGCATATTTCTAAGTTGATTTACTTTTGGGTCATACTTACTATGAATCAGACTCTGAACTATGTTTGGGTTCCATGAAATTGTGACTGTTTTAGCATGTTTTGAGCTATGAAGCTAAGATCCATTATGGGATTGATGAAGGATTTTGATGTATATTGCTTGAGGATGTTACCAAGTGTAACGATCCCAAAATGTGCCCAAAAATGTGCCTCAGAAGTGCTCAAAATCATAATTTCTATATATCCCAATATCCGTGTGCGATATCGAAAAGTCAACTTTATATTCTTGTTTAGGCTGTCGAATTGAGGGGGAAAAGGGTCTAATCACGATTTTAGAGCAACCATAAAAAAATCTAAAATTTCAAAGTTGCAATTTCAATTAGCTAATGCACGACATTGGCGCGACGTGCCAGTGCTTTATTTTGGTGCCAGTTTTTAGTTTCGTTCCAAGACTTTTAAGTCCTGGTCCTAAGCTTTCCTACACGAGAAAATACCTATACTTAGCCATTTTTCACTCTCATATCATTCTAAACATTCTCCAATACTCACTCAAACACTTAGGATTATATTTCTCTCAAGATTCCAGTGTCAAAACCCTCTTCGGATCTTAAGGGATTCAACCAAGCTTCAAGTTTCTATCTCTTATCTTCATCAAATTCATCTCTAAAAGCTAATATATATGGGTTTCTATCATGATTCCTTTCACCCATGATACTCAAGCTTCCCTTTTACTCTAATTTACATGATTTAAAGTCGATTTACAAATAGTTCTGCATTATTATTAAAATCACTGCACACTATGTTGAGGTTTATGAAATTATGACTATTTTGCTATGTTTTGAGCTATGAAACCGAGGTTTATTGTAAGATTTGATGAAGGGTTTTGATGTATATTGCTTGAGGATATTAGAAATTATCGATTGAAGGTTTTACATTGAATTTTCTTGCATGATTTTACTCTTGAATTGCATGGTTTTATACTAGCACTACACACCCTCTAAGTGTTTGATAAAATGTCCGGTTATGGTTTCTTGAGGAATTAAAAGTCCTATGTATGTCTTATGAGTTGAATGATTATGTGATGATTAAATGATATTGGAATGAAG
>JAABOM020079082.1:0-32736 GCA_011800125.2 Solanum clarkiae | reverse complement strand
CTCCCCCCAACAAAGATGCAAAAAAATAAAATAATAATAATAATAATAATAATAATAATAATAATAATAATAAAAATTACTTAAATTTCATAAATTTTTAATTTTTATCTTCAAAGTGAGTGTAATTTTTTTTTACCCTACCCAACCACCTACTCTCAGAAAAATAATAATACCATTTTTTTTATGAATGAACCTCTTTTATCCATTTTACTCATTTAAATACTCACCATTAAATGAGTAATATGAGTTTAACTCATTTTTTACCCATTTTAAATGAGCTGAATACTTAACTCATTTAAAATGAATGATTTTGGATGAATACCCATATAAATTATTCATTCTGCCCTTATGCCTCACTAAGATAAATGATGTTCACGTGACAAATAATATTGGTGACCGCCAAAGATGAAAATGACATGTAATGTTTTTGCAATTACGCAACTATGATCCATGTTATGGATGACAACTTTTTTTTTATATTTTCAAACTTAAATTATATGCAACCCCTTAAAGTTATTTGTATATTTTATTTAGACACTTTAACTAAGGATTGTATCTATTGAACACCTTTAGCGCTTCAAATCAATGCCACTTAGAATAATTTTTGAACAATCAACTAAGAAAAATAATGTGCAGTACACTCGCGAATAACTTTACAAAAGTAACGAATTAAATAATGACATGTGTCGTATGAGTCCAAAGAATTTCTTTAAAAAATGTATCATAATTATAATGTAAACGAAAAAGAAAAATATTATTATTAAAAGGATAAATTAAAAATAAATTCTATAACTTCCACTAATCAACCCACCACCCAAACTCTTCCCTTGCTATCCCATTGTGTTGTTGTCCATCTACGTAATTTTCAATTTCTTCAACACTGTTCAAAAGTCCAGCGGTCTGAAATCTTCAATAATTTCAAATATTAATGTTTCTAACTGCGCTTCACATATTAACATAGAAACGAACAAAAAAATGTTTATTGCCACATCTACTTATATTAGCATTTTGTTGCTCCAATTGAAAAAAAAAAAGTAAATTAGAAAAATTTACTTCGAAAAAGGCGTCAATGGAATGAAATGCTCGTTCTTGATTTTCTTTCTCCAACGAGTGTCACAAGTATCACAAAGTTAGTGTTTGATCTCAAATTTGTAACTTTGCTTACTTTCGTAAATCAACAATTTGGTAAGGATTCAAAAAATAAAAGAAAGAAAATTTAATCGATTCTAAATTTGAAGAACATAAAAAGGATCAAGCGGTGGCGTTAATGGCAACGGGATGATGGTCACTCAAAACAGGATGAGAAAACAGATGTGATGGCAGTAATAATAACAAATCTTAAAAAATAAAATGATTCGATGGCCAAGAAGGTGAAATGATGGAGAAAAAATCAGTAGAAGAAAGGTTTAGGATACCCACAACGATGGCAACTACTTAGTGATAATGTGGAGGAAGAGCTGGCAACGTAGCATCAGGAAGAAGAAAGAGATTTTTTTTTTTTAATTTTAAAAGATCTGATCGAATACTTTCACGTGCAGTGAATCACACTCAAAATGTCATATAAGCAGAAAGTGTTCAAATGGTATCAACTTTAAGTACTAAAGGTGTTTAATAGGTATAAGTTTAATTGGAGTATAAGTGAAACATGCAAATAACTTTAAGTGGATGTAGATGACTTAATTCATAATTTCAATTGTATATTAAATTAAATTTCTAAATTTTAATAATAATAATAATAATAATAATAATAATAATAATAATAATAATAATAAATAAATAAATAAATAAATAAATAAATAAATAAGATGCATATTTTATCACAATACTTATATTAACTGACTGATCGACTCGTTTAAGTTTAGATTTTAAAAATATTTTTAACAAATTGATTGACATTCAATGATCTTTTTAACACAAAATTTTGAAATATTGAATCATCCTGATTTGATTAATGTGTCACGCTCCGGGAGGTTACTCTTGGCGTGGCCGGCACTCAGAGACTATTGCTAGCCCCCGAACGAATCATTTAGCCTCATCGTCACTCAACGCAACAATGGAAGAAGGAACTCATAAAAAGGGCATCATATGCAGGAAAGTAGAATAAATTAGATAACTCCACTATATCATAATCTCAAATAAAAGCATGTTTAGACATGTCAATACTCAATACTCTTCTACTCAATGTCTATGAAGCCTCTACTCAACAAATCTAGATGGTGTCATGACAGGCTATGAACACCTGAAGGTAAAGAAAAGAACTAAATCAACAAAAGATAGCAGGTTTCCTCCGGAGAACAAGGAGAGCTCACCAACTCTGGAAGTGTACTGAATCCGAGCCTCAACGATGTGCATGCTGAGATCTTCTATCACCTGTATCTGCATCATAAAATGATACAGGCCCAAATGAACGTCAGTACATGGAATATACTGGTATGTAAAATAACTCAAGAAACAAGGCTCGACTCACTCGTCTCGACTCAATAACTCATGCTCGACTAATCACACAGAAGTTTAGTGAAAGACATGCTTTTGAACATATACTCAGTAGAAATAGACCCAGTTTAAAATATCATGCTCAACCAATGTTGCTTGGGAGTTTCTCTTAACTGACATCCTCATTCTACCACTTTTGATTAGGTGATGCACAACGAAGGCGACGTCATTGTCACGCCCGCCCATAACTTACCACGGAAAAGGGCGATCAACTCTCTCTTTGATCTATAATAAATGTCCACTTGCGGGACAAGAGTCTCCGGAACGAGCTGTAATGACTATCCTATACTGGCAACATAGTTTTGTAGGTTAAAATAGATGTATACTCGCTCTCCGCTCGGTGCTCGATACTCCTCCCAAAACTAATATGCTTAACTCATCAATCAACTCGAAACTCCACCCTTTTGGGGCATTTCATCTCAACTCATCTCAATTTCTCAACAATTCAATCAATCAATGCTACCAATCAACTCAACTCAGACTCAAACAGTCATTTAGACTCACTCAAATTGACTCATCATATAGTACAAGCTAGATAGTTATCATATGTGACTCATTGCAACATGTTCCTCATACTCAATCATGCTCAAATTACTTAACTCATATGCTAAACTCTAAAATATGCATAGGAGTTCATAAAATCATGAAATTTAGGGTTCATGCTATCAAGTGTAAAGCTTCATCTCAACTTTATCGGAAACTTTATGCAATGCAACAAGTACCTCATATATTATCAGAAAATCTCAAAACAAATGCAAGAATGTAATATCTAAATCATAGAATTCCTCAACTCTCAACTCTTCTCCAAATCTTTGACCCAAAAAGATGAAAGGGCATGTGGAAGAAGGTAGTACACACTTTGGTAATCCTTACATACCTGGGGATTGAAGAAACAATCAAACCTCAATCAATCCTCGCGCTTGAATTGAAAACCATAGCTCTTTCTCCTCTCCTTTTGCTGTCAAGAAAACCCAAGTGTGAATAGAAAATAATGCACTTTGGATTTGTTTTAAGACCTCATTCATGCCTAAAATGACCAACGATTTATTGAAATAGGAAATGAAATGGATAAAATTAACCCTTAGTAAAGTTGTCACCTGAGTCTATGAAACCCCATCTACGAGTCGTCGATAATTCTACGATTCATAGAAGGCCCCTTGTAAACTAGGGGTCGGAAAGTTGGAGTGACTGGAATTTAGTACGAAACCTCATATTACGAGTCATAATGTGTTTTACGAGTCGTAAACTCCTTCTCGTAAACAAGATGAACCTGCAATCCAAGTCATTAGAATTTGCTATGAAACCTCCTCTACTAGTCGTAAGCAGCTGTATGAGTCGTAAACCACCCCTCGTATCTAGACCAAAGATTTTAGAAAATTTCATCAAGTTATTTGGGATTTTTATGAGACCCATTCTACGAGTTGTAAACCTCTCTACAACTCGTAATGACTCTAATGAACCTTCTGCTGCAGCTTTTTTTTTTCAGTCTTTTCTCAGCGTCATCTGCAAAATCCACTCCAAACCTGATAGAAAGGATTATGGGTTATTACATTATCTCTCCCTTGTGATCATTCATCCTCCGATTCATCAAGAAACTCAATAAGTAAAATAATTGTGAGTGAAAGGAGGAAACTAGGAAAATTAGGTCAAGACACGAATCTCCCTATGGACTCTAGCAATCAACCAGCTCTCAACTCACTCATGCAATCAATTCATCAAGAAACTCAATAAGTAAAATAATCAAATAGTCAACAAATCACATCAATCCTCACTCGGACTCTAGAACTCTTCGTCTATCATATTGTGAGTGAAAGAAGGACTCAAGGAGTGGAAATTCAAGAATTTAGAGGGAAATAATTACCATCAACTCTCTCATCATCAACAGGAAGGAATAAATGAGGGTATTTGGCCTTCATATCCTCCTTCGCCTCCTAAGTAGCTTCTTCTACAAATTGGTTTCTCTATAATACTTTGACATATGCAATCTCTCTAGTCCTTAACTTATGAACCTGACGATCAAGGATTTAGAGAGGAATCTTCTCATCACTCAGACTGTCTTTCACCCAAATACTCCTAATAGGCACAACCAATTTTTGATCTCCTAAACATTTCTTGAGCATGGAAATGTGGAAAACTGGATGGATGGCCTCTAACTCTGATGGTAGCTCTAATTCAAACGCTACGCTTCCCACTCTCTTTGCGATCTGATAAGGGCCAACATATCTCGGACTCAACTTTCTTTTTTTCTGAATCTCATCATACCCTTCATGGGTGACACTTTCAAATACACCCAACCATTAACCTCAAACTCTAAGTCTCTTCTTTTGATATCTGTGTAGGATTTCTGTCGACTCTGGGCAGTCCTTAAACTTGCTCGAATGATTTTCACCTTCTCCATAGCTTGATGAACTAAGTATGATCCAGTCAAATCTACTTCACCTACCTCAAACCATGCAATCAGCAATCAACACCTCCTCTCATAGAGTGCCTCATATGGGGTCATCTGAATGCTTAAATAGAAACTTTTGTTGTAGGAAAACTCAATCAGGGGTAAGTGGTCAACCCAATTACCTTTAAAGTCAATGGCGCAGGCTCTCAATATATCCTCCAACGTTTGAATTGTGCATTTTTCTTGGCCATCCATTTATGGGTGAAAAACAGTGCTAAGGTGCACCTTCGTACCCAAACCCTTATGAAATAATCTCCAAAATTGAGCAGTAAATTAAGCTTTTCTATCCGAGATGATGGACAGAGGGACTCCTTGCAGTCTAACAATCTCCCTTGTGTATAACCAGGCATAATCCTCTGCAGTGTCAGTCATCTGGACTGCCAAGAAGTGCACGGATTTTGTCATTCGATCAACTATTAACCAAATTGAATCATCTTGTCTGTGGGACCTTGGTAAACCTATAGCGAAGTCCATTTTGATCATCTCCTGAGCTACTCCACATGGCCTTTGATACTCAACTTTAACTTGTTGGCAATTCAGGCACTTGAAAATAAATTCATCAATGTCTCTCTTTATTCCACCCCACTAGTAGACTTCTCTCAAGTCATGATGTATCTTGGTTGACCCTGGATGGATGCAATATCTGGAACTGTGGGCCTCTGCCATGATCATCTCTCTAACACCATCAACATCGAGAACATATAATCTGCCTTGATACCTCAATACTCCATCTCCCCCTTTGAAAAAAGCCATCACCTTCTGCTTGTGCACGTCTTCCTTTAACTGTAATAAGACAAGATCTTGATCTTGTTTCTGCTTCACCCTACTAGAGATGATGCAGATCAATTATGTACAAGAACTCCTCCTTCGCCCGATTCATCTAATTGAACTCCCAATCGTGCCAGTCTATGGACTTCATTAGCTAATTCTCTCTTCTCCTCCTCCACACAGGCGGTACTTCCGATGGACAACCTTCTAAGAGCATCGACAACCACATTAGCTCACTCTCCTCTCTAGTGAGACCAGCCGAGCCAAAATCAAACTCAGAGTCACAATCTTCCATGCCAAGAGGATGCTCATGTTGTAGTCTTTGAGCAACTCAAGCCACCTCCTCTGTCTTAAGTTAAGCTCCTTCAGGATGAAGGCGTATTGCAGGATCTTGTGGTCTGTGAATATATCAATATGTGCTCCATATAAATAGTGGCACCATAGTTTGAGAGCAAACACCACTGCTACCAACTCTAGGTCATGAGTGGGATAATTCTTCTCATGCACATTAAGCTGTCTAGAACTATAAGCAACAACCTTTCCCTTCTGCATCAACACACATCCCAATCCTACTCTCGAAGCATCACAGTAAATCATAAACCAATACATCCCATCAGGCAAGGTCAACACCGGTGCAGTAGTTAACCCTGTCTTCAGCTATTGGAAGCTTTTCTCATTGACCTTGTTCTGAGTCAATTTGGTCAACGTGCAGAGATGGAAGAAAATCCTTCAACAAACCTCTAATAGTAGCCAACTAATCCTAGAAAACTCCTTATCTCGGTTGGTGAGGTTGGCCTTGGACAATCCTTGACCGCCTCAATCTTTTGAGTATGCACTCGAATTCCATCTCCAGAATTCACATAACCTAAGAAAGCCACATATTTGAGCCAAAATTCACACTTCGAAAACTTTTCACACAACTCATTGTGTCTGAGTGTCTGCAAAGTGATTCTGAGGTGATTGGCACGCTCCTCATCATCTTTGGAATACACCAAAATATTATTTATAAACACGATCATGAACATATCAAGATACTATCTGAATACTCTATTCATCAAATCCATAAAGGCTGCAGGTTCATTCATCATCCCAAACAACATTGCCAAGAACTCGAAGCGACCATATCGAGTTTGAAAAGCCATCTTTGAGATGTCACATTCTCTCACTTTCAACTGATGATAGCCTGATCTGAGGTTTATCTTAGAGAAAACAATGACAACTT
This sequence comes from Solanum clarkiae, assembly GCA_011800125.2. NCBI lineage: Eukaryota > Viridiplantae > Streptophyta > Magnoliopsida > Solanales > Solanaceae > Solanum > Solanum clarkiae. The sequence goes on along the minus strand of JAABOM020079082.1, from coordinate 25,804 downwards.
GAAGTTGGTCGAACAAATCATCAATCTTCAAAAAGGGATACTTCTTCTTGACTATCACCTTATTCAAGTAACGGTAATCAATACATATCCTCAGAGAACCATTCTTTTTCCGCATAAACAAGACCGGAGCACTGCATGGAGAAACACTCAGCCTTACAAATCCCTTTTCTGGCAAATTCCTCAACTGCTCCTTTAACTCTTTCAACTTCACAAGGGTCATTCTATATGGTGGAATAGAAATAAGCTGGGTGTCAGGAAGAACATCAATTTCGAAATCGATCTCTCTGTCAGGAGGGACTCCGGGCAGATCCTTAGGGAACACATCAACAAACTCACTCACAATCAGAACAGACTCAAGTATAGGGGGCTCAACATCATCAGACTTGACTTATACAAGATGATAGATACATCCCTTAGAGATCAACTTTCGGGCCTTGAGGTAAGAAATAAACTTACCCTTCGGCGTAATAGAATCTCACTTTCACTCAAGAACAGGCTCATTCAAAAACTGGAATTCGATAGTCCAGTTTCCGTAATCAATAGAGGCATAACAAGTGCGAAGCCAATCCATGCCAAGGATCATGTCGAAATCAACCTTCTCTAACTTGATCAAATTAGCAAGAGTATCCCTATGGTAGATGGACACTACACAGTCTATAGATTCTCTCGGCTCTAATGAACTCACTAACAGGAGTAGAAATATAAAATGGCTCAAGCAAGCATCCAGGAAGAATCTCAAATCTACTAGCCATATATGGCGTCACAAAAGAACAAGTTGTACCTGGATCAAGTAAAGCATAGAATGGAAAGGCAAAGAGTCAAAGTACACCAGTCACAACATCTGGTGCAACCTCTTGGTCCTGTCGATTCCCTATCGCGTACAGAAGGTTTGTCTCACCACCTGCCCCTGGTGCAACATCTCTCTAATTACCCCTTGTTGGTGGTACTCAGTAGCGGACTGGGCCTTATTGCCCCATATTAGACACTCCTTTTGGAAATGACCCAGTTGGCCACACTTGTAGCAACCATTCCCTCCATCTCAACACTCTCCCAAATGCATCCTGCCACATTTTCCATAAGGTGGCTTCCCTTTAGATCCAAGAGTTGCACTTGCTTGATTTAATACACCCTGTGCCCTAAAGTTTAGCTGACCTAACAACCTCTGATCATACCTCTGACTCGGGGCTGGTGCACTAGCCGAAGATGGTGCATAGCTAGAGGACCTCTTCTGGAAATAAGACTTATCTCCCTTAATCTACTTGTTCTGACTGGGCACAGGCCCTATTGATCTGGCCTTCTTACTCAGATGCTCCTCTCTGTCCTTCTTCTTATCCTCTCTAGTCTGGTGGGCATAGACCATCATTCTAGAAATGTCCATACTTGAGATCAACAATGCCACCTTGCACTCCCTCTTCACCTGTCTATCCAATCTGGATACAAATTTTCTCTTCTCACTCTCATGTCCTAGACCATCTCTAGGGCATACTTGGAAAGTTAGATGAATTTCAAGTTGTACTTTTTGACAGTCATCCCCTTTTTTTTTCAGATTCACAAACTCCTCGACCTTCGCCTCTCTTAACTCTTGAGGGAAGAAGTGATCGAGGAAGGTTCTCTCAAACTCATCCCAAGATGTGGGCTCAACATTCTTACCTTGACTCTCTTCCCACTGATTGTACCAAACATTGGCCACATCCTTGAGATGATAGTTTCAAGCTCAACTCCCTTAATCTCGGTCACATGCATAGTCTTCAACACTTCCCAATTCTCATCAATGAAGTTCTAGGGGTCCTCCTCAACCTTGGACCCAGTGAAGACAAGTGGGTTCATCCTTAGAAAATCTCTCAGTCTAGAAGCAGTCGTTGGCTTATCAGAGCTAGAACTTGGAGTCTATGAGCCCTGGTTCCCGCTCTGGGAAGCTACTAACTATGTGAGCATGGCAATAGCTTCTCCGAAGTTAGCCTCAGTAGTAGGAGCAGGAAGAGTGGTAGGTGTCACAGGGACATTAGCAATCCTGGCCGGTCAACCTTGGCCCCTTGTTTCTATTTGAGGAGGCACCTCTGAAGTAAGGTTCTCAGCATTGCTAGCCAACACATTTCTCTGGGTTATGGTGCGTCTTAGAGGCATGATCTGCAATCACATAACGTATATGTTAGATAAGAATTTTACAAAGTTTTCCACTCTATCGCACGAACTTAGAATACCAAAGAAGTGTAACCATTCCTAATGTCCTATAGACTCTCGCTTATAAAGCGTGGTGCAAAACATACACATAAACAAGATTGTATTAGACATGGCATCATAGACTTCTTAGAACTCTTGAACTCTGTGCTCTAATACCAAGTTTGTCACGCCTCGAGAGGTTAACCTTGGTGTGGCCGGCACTCAGAGACTATTGCTAGCCCCTGAGCGAACCACTTGGCCTCGTAATCACGTCAACTCAACAACGGAAGAAGGAACTCATAGAAAGGGAATCATATGTAGGAAAGTAGAATAAATTAAATAACTCCACTATATCATAATCTCAAATAAAATTATGTTTACACATGTCAATACTCAATACTCTTTTACTCAATGTCTATGATGCCCAATTGAAGGTAAAGAAAGGAACTAAATCAACAGAAGATAAAAGGGCTCCTCTGGAGAACAAAGAGGGCTTATCAACTCTGGAAGTGTACTGAATCCGGGCCTCAACAATGCATATGTTGAGATCCTCTATCACCTATATCTGTATCATAAAATGTTGCAGGCCCAAATGGACATCAGTACATGGAATATACTGGTATGTAAAATAACTCAAGAAATAAAACTCGACTCACTCGTTTCGGCTCAATAACTCATGCTTGACTCATCACATGTAAGTTTAGTGAAAGACATGTTTTTTGAAAATATAGTCAGTAAAAATAGACTTAGTTTAAAATATCATGCTAATAAAATATTACTTGGGAATTTCTCTTAACAGATATCCTCATCTTACCACATTTATTTAGGTGATGCACATCGAAGTTGACGTCGTTGCCACGCCCGCCTTACCTTGCCATGAAAAAGGGCGATCAACTCTCTCTTGGATCCATAGTAAATGTCCACTTTCAGGACAAGAGATGGCAAAACAAACTATAACGACTATTCTATGCTGGCAATGTAGTCCTATAGGTTAAAGTAGATGTATAATTACTCCCCGCTCGTGCTCGATACTCCTCGCCAGACTAAAATATTTTTAACTCATCAATCAAATCAAAACTCAACCCCTTTAGGGTATCTCATCTCAACTCATCTCAATTACTTAACAATTCAATCAGTCAATGCGACCAATTAACTCGACTTAGACTCAGACGGTCATTTAGGCTCACTCAAATTGACTCATTATATAGTGCAAGCTAGATAGTCATGTATAGTAATATATGTGACTCATTGCAACATGCTCCTCACATTCAATCATGCTCAAATTACTCAACTCATATACTCAACTCTGAAAATGCATAGGAGTTCATCAAATCACAGAATTTAGGGTTCATGATATTAAGTGTAAAAATTCATCTCAACTTCATCGAAAACTTTATGCAATACAACAAGTACCTCATATATTATCAAGAAATCTCAAAATAAAGGCAAGAATATAATATTTAAATCATAGAATTTCTCAGCTCTCAACTCTTCTCCAAATCTTTGACTTAAGAAGATGAAGGATGAAGGGGCGTGTGGAAGAAAGTAGTCCATATTTCTGTAAGCCTTACATACTTCGGGATTGAAAAAACATTCGAACCTCAATCATTCCTTGCGCTTGGATTGAAAACCTAGCTCTTTCTCCTCTCATTTTGCTCTCAGGAAGATCCAAGTATGAAGAATGGAAAATAATGCACTTAGTGTTTATTTTAAGACCTCATTCATACCTAAAAAGACCAGAGATTTATTTAAATAGAAAATGGATTAGACAAAAATACCCCTCAGTAAAGCTATTTTTAGGTCTACAAGACCCTGTCTACGAGTCGTAGAAGGCCCCTCGTAAACTAGGTATCTAAATGTTTGAGTCACTAGAATTTAGTAGGAAACTTCATCTTATGAGTCATAATGTGTTTTATGAGTCGTAAACTCCTTCTCATAAACAAGATGAACCTGCAATCTAAGTCACTAGAATTTTTAAGGAAACTCATCTATAAGTCGTAAGTTGTTCTACGAGTTGTAAACCGCCCCTCGTATCTAAGCCTCAAATTTTAGAAAATTTCATCAAGTTATCTGGGGTTCTTATGAGACCCATTCGACGAATTGTAAACCTCTCTACGGCTCGTAATGACTGTCGTAAATCTTCTGTTGTAGCTCTTTCTCAGTCTTTTCTCAACATCATTTACAAAATCCACTCCATGCCAGATGGAAAGGATTAGGGTTTGTTACATATTGTTTCATAATTTTTGCTTAACAGTGATCGATGTTGGTCGATATTTCAAAATTAAATATGAATGATTCTGAGTCCTTACTAGTGATAGAAGTGAGGAAGAAACAAGATAACAATCATATATTACTCCACTTGAAAGATGTAGTCTGCAAGGAAAAAGTCAAAAATTTTGCCTCTTGTGAAAAACAGTATTCTTCCATATCAAGAAGGTGGGTTGTGTGTCTTAGATATAGATGAATTGAAAGAATGAATTTTGATAGAAACTCACATTTCTAAATTCATCTTGGTTCCATTAAGACATACTTAATTTGAGAGAAACTTTATAACAGAGTGGTATAAAAAAGATATTGATGATTTTGTAGCAAAGTGTTTCTCTTTTCAAAGGTTGAACATCAAATGCTTAGTGGTACGACTTAAGATATAAGTATTCTTACGTAAAAATAGAAGATGGATAATATGGACCTTATAATAGGCCTACTCATATGCACCACCAACATGATTTTATTTGGATAAAATCAACTCTATTTTTTTTCTTGTCAAGCTACAAATATAGTAGAGGATTACTCTAAAATGTATATTCGAGAGCAGGTCAGGCTTCATGAAGTATATTTCTTTGTTATTTCTTATAGTTATTCTTAGTTCATCTCTCACTTTTGAAAGTCTTTCTAAAAGAATTTAGGTATTTATGTAGACCTTACGACTACTTTTCACCTATAGAGGAATGAACAGACAAAGCATGCGATTTAGACTCTTGAAGACATGTTAAGGCCTTGTGCGTTTGACTTTCAAAGGTAATTGAAATGATCACCTTCTTCTTATTGAATTCTTTTTGATAATAATAATTATTATTCTAGTATTCAAAAAATATCATTTGAGGCACTTTATAAGAAAAGGTATAGGTATCTTATAGAAGGATTCAAAGTGGGTGAGGTTGTATTGATAGGGTCAGATTGGTCCATCAAGCCAGGGAGAAAGTTACATTGATTAGAAAGTTATTGGAAACTTCCTAAAGTCAGACAAAATCTTATTCTAATATAAGACGAATAAATTTAGAATTTGAGATTGATGATTGTGTTTTCATGAAACTCCACCCATTAAGAGGATAGTGTGATTTGATGAAATGGAGAAACTTAGTCACTGATATATTGATTCCTACCATGTCTTGAATAGAACTGAAAAAATAGTTTATGAGATATAAATGTTGTGGAGTTAGTACCGGTGCATCCTATGTTCCACATGTCCACTTTAAAAATTATAGGGGTGAAATACAACTTATCTTTCAAGGAGGTACCATTAGATACTAGATCATCAAATTTATAAGTTAAGAATCAAAGAAATTGCATTAGTCAAGATTTTATGGAGGAATCTTAGTAGAGGAAGAAATAACAATAGCCAATGAAGATATGAAAATCAAGTACTCGCACCTATTCGTTCATACCGATGAGAATACTTGAGGTAAAAAATTTCCTTTCTTAAGGTCTCCTAAGAGTTTCTTGTTTTATTGGTCATTTTGTAGTTTTGTATATATGTTCGTGCCATACATATTTCAATTAAGTCCTAATCTCTTAGTATAAATCAGTTCTATCTAGTATAGTTAGTTAAATTAAGTAATTAGGCTGATAGTTCAAATTATCTTATTTATTATTTCAATTATCATTTAAGTCTTCTTTGACGATAAATGATTTTAAGGGAGAAATATTGTAATACCTAGAATCCAAACCTATAAATACGCAAAACGTAATATAAAAAAAGTAGCTTGAAGTTTTTTTTTGTCCCAAGTTCCAACGAGTTGGAGTAGAAGTTATGAACTAGAAGCGTAACCTATAAACACAATCATAACTAACTCTTACTTAGTCTAACACATCCAGAGATGACGAGCCGTGAAGTGATTCATGGGATTGATCCATTGAGTGAAAAAAAATTCATCTAGATATCACGAGTCGTGGAGTGACTTATAGTCACCGTTTCTAGAAATTTTAAAATATTTTACTTAAAGTGTTTTCGTTCATTGTTTATTTTTAAAGTCTATACCACAATATTTCAATACCATTTAGAGAAAATATATTACACTAATAATTTAATTCTCATTTATTTTGTGCTCTCAACCCCTCTAACACAAAATAAATGTTCAAGAAAGGCTAAGTCTAGAGTTTCAAACATTTTAATCAAGATCTTCTCGGGAACTCTTATTCTCTCAGGTGTGAAAGGCTTCAATTAAAATATCATATTACTGTCATGTCAAGGTTTTTATTTTCTTTCAAAAGATATTACAAAATTTAAAGAATTCAAGTTAGGATTGTACTTAAATCATGCAATTTATCATCATAAATTTAAGTTCTTATTGATTTTTTGGGGTTTAATTCATACTAACCAATTTAGCATGATTTCTACATTTTTAATCTAGATGATTTTCAATAGTGAAATTCAACGTAAAATTAATATGATATAGATTTTTGTCTAGATTATTTAAAAGATATTTCTTAGTAAAGTCTCACACTTGATTTAGATAGACATTTGATTTATCTATTTATGAACGTATCGATTTATGATTTCGAAACTTCATAGAGTAGTTAGTAGTTATTTTATTTTTACTTTAGATAGTATTAGATTTGGAGATAGCTGGACCACATTCTAATATATTTATTTCATTTCAGTCAGTGGAGACTTAAATCAGACATTTGTTATTTATATCTTGATGAATTTTCAACTATAACATTCTGTTACTGTTAAGTATAGTTGCCATGTTAGTTATGTTTTAGCTTCCTATTGCATTACATAGAATTTTAATTTAATCATTAGCAATATGTCAGCACTAATGGCTCGCTTAGAGTTATTTGTAACCCTAAATATCGATGACACGTAGAATTTAGACTCAGATAAAGTCAATCTAACCCTTTTCCTCATATTTCTAACTTAATATGCTCAGGCACATTAATTCTTTCTTCCATCTTTCTTCTCTTTCCATTTCTTTTCTTCATTCTCTTCACCTATCTCACCCCTACCATCTAATTATTCATTAAATAATTTTATATTAGACTTAATCCTATTAGATTCAAGCCTAGTTTGTGAAGATTCAACAATCAGGAGTTAGAGCAATAGAAAATTTCATAAGGAAAAGAGTTTAGTCAACAGAAAAATGGATAAGGAAAAAGTATTAGATTAGTAAAATGTTGGACATGGAAAGAAGCATTTGAAGTAGCAAAGAATGGATAAAAACATAGGTTGAAATAAACATTTGTACCTCATTAGTTGATTTTATTTTAACATGCAGAGCAATATTAGGCCCATTGTTTTTTAGTTGTTCCCTTTCCCCAATTTCTTGACTAGTCCCTTTTATCAAATAATACATCACTTCCTTTTTCACATGAATTACATATTCTAGCAAAAATTAAGTCAAAACAGGCTTTGCAATCATGTGATATACAAATAGATTCTCTGTTCAAACATTCACAAATTTTCACTGTACCTTGTCTAATTTACATTTTATTAAAATAGCACTTTTAGACAGTCTAACATATTGTAGTTAATGTTCAATATAATTTCCTACATCTTTAATATAGTCTTTTAATTTAAAATAAGATAGTCTATCTATAACATCTAGAAATGGAATAATTTCTTCATTATCATAATATAGTTTTTTTTTCTTTAGAAAATCACCATCGTAAAATCTCAAAGTAATCATGTCACACTCCGAGCCTAGGACTTAGATATGACACGACAAATTAGGAACCTGAAGATACCCTAAATAAGACTCTTCGCATTCATCAAACATTTTATATGTATTGACTTGAAAAATAAAGTGGAAACTAGGGGCATGGGACTATGGGAAAGTCAATCATAAAAGTAAGTACTAAAACACCACCATCTTATACGTATCCAATGATACCTTTAACGTTGCATTTAGGTGGAGGTTAAGATATGTTCCAAGCTCACCCTTAATAATAGTAGCAAGAAAAGTACAACAATAGAAATATTAATGTCTCATTACACCCCAAGCTTGAAAAGAAATAAGATGTTGTCTTTGAAACTAGAGGACTGATCAATATAAGTCTTCAATCAACCTGATGACTAGTCTTGTGTAGGAGAAGAGAAGAGCACAGATCACCACATGGTGAGATCATGCAGGTAAAAGTATGCATTAGTACTTTGAATGTACTAAATATATACGCATGCTATACAAACATGATGGCTATATAGTATAATAAATAATTTAAATACTCAAGTCATAGGTAAGTGAAACATAACAATAATGAATGAAGAATGTATCAGATAGATACAATTGAAGTCATGTAGGTGCGTAAAATAGATCATATATATGAGGGATAGGACTACACCTGATAATAAGATCATGCGAGTTATAATATTAAATCCAACATAACCCCCTACACTGGAAGAGGAGATTACTTGCTAGATAGAACTCCATTCAACATTTATTTATTTATTGTTAGGGATTTTGTTGATCCACTAGCATAGATTACAAGGGCTCATATGGTGGCACATAGTTAATGAGGCAAGTGGTTGCTACTAAGGTTCCCTTACCAAATCCCTCCTCAAGTTCTATTTGATGCTAAGTCAAATTCCATGTAATATACTAAAGCACTTAGACATTCAAAAACCTCGAGACATAAAAACATCATTTAGTAGACTAGCTCATTTAAAATCTTTAGTGATTTAAAATATGAGAATTGTCCTTTCATAATCTAGAATACATCACTTTTGGTGAGAAAAACCTTTCACCAACTTAAGTCATTTATGAGGAACCTTTAATCATCATTAAATAAATCTTTGCAACAATGGGTAAAACCCCTTTTTCGAAGACTAGTTCATCAAAAGTAGAGTAAACTTAGGTGGGTCCAAGTCAATGCAATTTAAAAATTTACTGTCATGATCCAATTTTGGAGGTGATGACACTTGTCTTTATCTCACCGAGATAAGTCAGTCTAAGCAGATCACAATAATATAATATGCAATCCTGTGGCAGCAAAATAAGCATAACATTATGAATAACAAAGCTGTAAGGCAAAAATGCATAGTCTGAACTAAACACCATCCTGGAACTGATTGTCACAAGGTACAAGCCACTATTACATCAGAATAAGAAGAAATAATATAAGTCTCAACAATATTTGTCTCTCAAATAGAAAAAAACTAATAATAATATCTAAAAGTTTTGAGACCACGCTGGAGCAACAAATAACTACTTCTTAGCTATTAATAGCTTTGTCCAAATGAGAAGAAGAAGAAGGTCAACACGATTCGAGTTCGCTACCTACACACATGTATAGAAAATAAGGGTGAGTACCAAGGTACCTAACAAGCGAACCTAATCATAGATAGAGAATAAAGTACTAAGCACTTCTCCTATCCCAACCACATACCTTCGAACTATAAAAACCTGCATGCAAAAAATGTTAGCATATACAAAGTAGGAAATCTAAACAATTACGATCTCATATCACAGTGTCACAATAGTCCAAACTTCACAACATACAAGGCTCAGTTATTCCACATATATCACAATCTTTCAATAATTCAATCTCAATAATATACAAGATTCAATACATTCAACACATCATACTTGGTACGTATATCAACTTCAAGAAAGGAAGGATGTGAAATGGAATGAATGTTATGAGATACAATCAATGCAATGCAATATCAAGTAAGTCATGATACATGTCAGTCCTACGATACACACCCATAGATACAATTAGATCAGAATCTATGAAAATCACATATGGACCATGTATCCACTAGAACCATTTTTCTTTGGTATTTAACTTTCAAGTCTAGTCAGACTTATTTTTCTTTGACTTTTTATTTTTATTTTCTAGCCAAAATTATTTTTCTTCGACTTTTTTTTTCTAGTCGGAACCATTTCTCTTTGATTTTTAATGATAAGAGGGACATCAAGCCCATATATATAAGTCATCATGCCACAAAGTATCACTTTCATCATCATAAGTACAAGATTTTCACATAGATCATTTATTCATAATTACATGGATACAAGATTTCCATATAGATCACTTATTCATAATCATATACTCAATCTTATTATTGAATAGCTGAAACCATTTTCTTTTGGCCTTTCATCATCAGTAGAACATCGAGGAATTCATATCATCATGACACAATAATTACTTTCACAAGTATAAAAATTATCAAGATTTTCGTATTACATCATTTATTCAAAATCATCAATCATTTTTATTATTATTTCAATACTTGAGTCATCATCCATACATTACATAATAATCACATCATAATGTAGTTCAAATTTTTCAGGTACCTCTAGTCATCATAACTTAGAACAATTAATAATTTTGAGTCCTCATTTCACAAGCATTTAGTTCAACAACTTTAACAATATCTCTAATATGCATCTAGCTCAAAATTTCACTAAAGTACTTTATTGGAAAATTCCATCTATCATGAATCAAAGTTCAACAAGTAGAACAACATAAATACTTTTACATCCTCATCATTTGGCATTACAAGCCCAATTCACAATATCTGTTATAGTCTTGTTCCCACATATGTATGTCTACTAGGCTATGAGATATTTTACAATGATTTCATCTGTGATTTAAAAGATGCATTGATCATTCATATCTTGTCCGTACCCTATTGACATGTCTATGCATATTGCTATTATGTACGATGTTCATTGGTGCATTGCATGTTTACATACTTAGTACATTCCAACATGCTAACTCATATTCTTGCCTACATGATATGACCATGTAGAGATGGGTGACAATATGACTCTTTACTTTTATGGGTAGCTTTTGGCATTTGCTATTGAAGATTTGCTGAGCTTCCATACTTCGGGGACAAGCCCTTATGTTCTTCCTTACGTTGATGTTGTTAAGACTTTTTAAATTTCTTATTTTAAGGATGATCTAGTAATATGTTCTAGACCCCTCCAAGATCTATGATGTAGAGGTATATTTTGGACCTATGTTGATGTAATTCCCCTTAATGGGAAGAGTTGACTCCTAACTTAGCTTGTATGAAACTGTGTTTCCGCTTGCGTACTCTTGTGATTGCTAATTTACCTTATGTGTGCTTATGATATGAACAAGAGGCTTGGATGAAGCACCTTCGAGTGTCTCATTCACCGCGTTATGACTAGGTCTAGGTTTGGATCGCGACAATCCCTAATCCTCACAACATGATAGATGCACCCCTTAATAATTAACCTATGAGCTTTAGGACACAAAATAAATCAACCGTTGAACACCGAGTTGCTATGCTCTCAATAAAACTAGGCTTATTAGAAAATTAATATGGGTTCTATAATACGGATGATAGATGCATATGACGCATGCAACTAACCCATCCCAAGAATAATATCAAAATTAATCATTTCAAGTTCAACAAGATCATAAAGAATGACTTTATGCAAGATAGACCTAAGACAACTTCTATAGACTTTTCTAGCAACAATCGACTCACCAATAAAATAACAAATCAAAAGGGTCCAATAAAACTTTGGGACTTGCATCAAATCTATTTACAAGGAAAGGAGTACCAAAAGACAAATTAACACCCAGATCCAATAATGTACACACATTAAAATGAAAGACCTTTAATACACCAGTGACAATATCTAAAGTCTCTTTCACCTGTTGCCTAGAATGTAAAACATAAAATTGGTTGGTGCATTGAGAACCTCCTTGAGCTAGTCCACCTTTCATTCCTTGGCCTTGAAGCCTAGCACTACTACCCCCGCTCCTACGATCCTTAGCTTGCTGACTAGGCTTACTATAATTGAAGCATGTAGGAACCAACCAAACATTGTCCCTTATGAAGCTTTCCACACATCTTTCAATTTGGAGGAGTTTGGGCACCTAGGCCTCCTTGTACCTTAGGGTTGGACCCCTTCTCCTTGCTGAATCTTTAAGGAGGAAAGTGGGTTGGACCTTGACTCACTTGCTTTTGACCACCATGGAACTTGCTATGTTCACCATTTTTGGCCCTTTAGTGGGAGAATCCACCACCCTCAATCCGAGTCCTCTTGGACTTTCTAGCATGCTTTCACAACTTTTCATTTTCAATTTATTCTGCATAAGTCATGAGTTGAGATATGTCAATTTCCTTCACTAGAATTGCTATCTTTCATTCCTTATAAACCAATTTTGAAATGCCGGACATAAACTTGCTTATTCTTGCACTTGGATCAAAAACCATGAGTGGTGCATACTTAGACAATACACGCACTCATGTTTTCTTGGCGGAGGTTGATGAACTCTTGGACCTTGGACTTCTTAACTCTAATAGAATAATTGATCTAGAAAGACACTCTTGAACTCTTTTCACGTAATTTATCTCGCTTCTTCACCCCTCTTGTCTACCCATTGATCATACCACACTTTGGCGATGCCTTTTAGTTGATAGGCCACAAGTTCGTCCTTCTCATATGTATAGACTTCTATAATTACCACAATGCAGTAGTCCTCATCAATAAACTCCGTTGGATTTTCATGTACCTTGGAACAATGAAATTCAGGTGGATTTATTCTCACAAAGTCTTATATTCTAGTAATTAGGGTAGGCACATGAGAAGGAGGAGCGATATCCCTTTGACTTAGTTGGCCATAGCTTGAGCTAACAAGGTAAAAGCGGTCCAAAACTCCGCATGTTAAACCACATCTTTTTGTGGAATCAGAGTGACTTGTCCCTATCCAATACTCTTGATAGAGGTACTCTTCTTGGAGGTATTATCTAAAACATCACAAAGAATAATTTGTTAGATAAGGAAAATCTTAGGACAACTCTAAGGCACACCATGATTCATGAAAGAAGGGAAAGTTTTTCAAATGCCTTATAGTCTCCCATATATAGTTACGATGCACTTTACAACCATGGACAAGACCCTATTTGGCGTGGTATCTTGGACTCTAAGGATCATTCAAAAACCTCGCGCTCTGACACCAAGCTTGTCACGACCCAAGCATAGGTCCAAGATGTGACACGATGAATGAGGAACCTAAAAGTACCCCAAACAATCCTCTTAGAATTTCATAATGTAACACCTAGTAAAATTACCAAAATACACCTAGAATGGAATCATGTGCATTACACATCTTCTCAAGCTCTGATAGAAATTTTGTGACCAGATTCGGGATCAGCACAAAACATTGAGTGGGAAAATAGCCTCATTTGGATTTTAGAGTCATCAGATTGCAAAATAATTTTTCGTAATTAATTCTGAAATAGTGTTGGTGCATGCTCAAAGCGCGATGCGCCAGAGAAGCGGACCAACACTTTTTTTCTTTTATTTTTGATGGGAAATTTCGGAAGGAAATTGTATTTGTCCGCGCCCAGTCCGTGACGCAGACTGGGTAACTTCAGGATGGAGTTTTTATTTTTAAATTGAAGGGCATTTTGATCAATTTCCAACCCCTCCTAAACTCAAAACACAATCAATTTAGGTTATTTTGATGAGTAAATAGGGTCTTAAACCCTATTCTAAATTCTTTTCTAATACTTGAAAGACTAGGGGTTGAGAGAGAAGAAGAGAAAGGCTAGATTGAAGAACTCAAGGAGAATTCTTGACGGTGGATTGAAAAAACCTGTATCCCATGTATGTAAGGCTAAAGTAAAAGCATGAGGTTATTCTCTTATATACCCCATGGATGGTCTTAGATGAGAGTTAAAAGTTTTTGAGTCTACATACATGATTTTTGATTATCTTCTTGAAAATTTTATAATTTTTACATGTATTTTCATATGTTGATGATCATCATAAACTTGTTTTCTTGAATGGAATGTTTTTATATGAATTATTGCATGAACCCTACATATTTTCATAAAAATTATGTGAATGAAGATAGGGATTGTGCCTAGAGCCTTGATTGAGAATGTTGATAGAGATTGTGATGGAGATGAGATAATGATGATGAGTTGACTGAATTTGATAGTCCTATGAGTCTTCCCAAATGAACTCTAATAAATTGTCTATTCGATTATTTCCTAATTATTGTACTAAGCCTTGAGTTGTTGATTGAGATATTAATTGGTAAGATGATCAGATGAGACTGATTAAAAGATTGTGCCTCCATAAGGCTGATTGTGTCACAATCCAAGCCTAGGGCCTAGACGTGACCGACGAATGGGGAACCCGAAGGAACCCCAAACAAGCCTCATAGCATATCATTATACATCTTTGATCGCAGAAGCAATTAGAATGACAATAAGAGATAGATGTAAACAAAGGGAAATTGGGACTAAGGATACACTTCCATATCATAAACATCAAGAGTCAATAGAGTCAAGCTCATAGCATAGATACTTAACATGTCCAATAACACCTCTACTACATAGATAAGAGCGGGGGATAAGACAAAGCAACCGAGCTCACCCTCATTATCAATACATAAATCAAAGAGATAAAGTATTAGTACATAGCAATAGAGCATAAGTAATGTCCCCGGAATAGAGGACTCACCAACAAGTTTGATAGAAGTCGTACTAGCCACGTGAGGAGCATGATCAATCGTTTCACCAGTTCCTACATGGTGACATCATATAGGCATAGAGTATGCATTAGTGCATTTGAATGTATTAAGTATGTAGGATACAATGCAACAAGAGATAGGCATCATACGCAAAATGCATAATCATAAGCAATAGATAGCATACTAACAATATGACATATATGAATGATGCTTGAAGTAAAACCATAATACGAGTATAAGGAGTGACCATTATAGTGCAAGTCAAGGCGTACCACCCTTGGTAGGCGCATGAGGTACTAACCGCTTCATGAGGTTGATGGAGTACAAACCCCTTACCAAGGTTGATGGAGTACAAACTCCCCATCGAGGTTGAAAGAGTACAAACCCCCCATCAAGGTTGATGGGTACCAACCCCTAACAATGTTACCCAGGCCGACCACCCCCCAAGCTAGCCGACTAAGGTACCAACCCCTCGATAGGTTACCTGGGCCTACAATCCCCCGAGCTAGGCTTGGTCATCCCTAACACTATATAGAGATAACATCATACATATATACACTTGTTTCATCATCATATACATACATTCCTTTTCATTATCATTCCATCATTATTCCATCATCATTTAATCATTATTCCATCATCATTTCATCATCATTTAGTCGTTCAACTCATAAGACATGCATTGGAACTTCAATTCCTCAAGAATTCATGATCGAATATTTTATCAAACACTTAGGGGATGTGTAATGCTAGTTTAAAACCATGCAATTCAAGAGTGAAATCATGCTAGAAAAATCAGTTCATGCTAATAAATAGATACTTGGTAACACCCTAAAAAAATATACATTAAGACCCTTAATCAATCCTCACCATAGACCTTAGATTCATAGCTTCAAACATAGTAAAACAGTCACAATTTCAACATGGTATGAAGTGATTTTCATAATAGATAAGACTCATGAATAAATCAACTTTAAATCATGCAATTTTTGAGTAAAGAGAGATTGGGTATCATGGATGAAAGGAACCTATGAAAGAAACCCATATACCTTACGTTTGGAGATGAACTCGATGAAATTGGAGATGGAGACTTGAAGCTTGAGAGGAAATCCTTAGATCTGGAGAAGGTTTTCAGACTTGTTTTAAGAGATAAAATATTAGCTAAGTGTTTGAATGAGCATTGGGGAATGTTTAGAATGATGTGAGGGTGAAAATTGATTAAGTATAGGCATTTTCACATTCAGGAACACTTAGACCCAAGACTTAAAAGTCTTGGACCGCAAGAAAAATTACTGGGTAGAATTTACACAGGTCCGCGTCTGTTCTGTGATGTAGACCTATCATGGAGGAAATATTTACATGGTCCGCGACAGCTGCACGTTGCGGCATTGTCGCGAATAGATTGTGGAAATTAAAATTTTAGAAATTTGAAATTGCTATTCGTTTTCTCTATAATTGGGTTTAGACCCTTTTCCCCCTAATTTTGACCCCTTGAACAAGAATATGGAGTCAGATTTTTTATATCGCATATAAATTTTGAGATATATGAAAATTACTGGGCACTTTTGAGGCACATTTTTGGGCATATTTTGGGTTCGTTTCAATATCTCCCCCTTGGGAATATTCATCCCCGAATGTCAAAGAAACGTATACTAGAGATAAAAACATGACACTTTCAGCCCACATAGAGATGCAACAATGCCCCTAAAAATCATTTCAAAAATTTCATCATAAATAAAAAAAATCAACATGAACTTGTCAATTTAAACATGAACATATGCAATGACATGGGGATGACCTTAAGACCTGAGATCATATAATAGGCTTAGATCAATACCTTAGGTTTGAGTGCAGTGGAAAAGGTAAGGATATCGCTTTTGGATGTCTATTTTGGCTTCCCAAGTAGCACTCTCAACTTGTTGATTCATCCAAAGGACTTTAATAGAAGTCACCTCTTTGTTTCTCATCCTCTTCACTTGCCTATCCAAAATCTGAACCAGAACATCTTCATAAGTCAAATTATCCTCAACAACCAGAACATCAAGAAGCACAATAGCATTCGGATCCCCCACACATTTTCTCAATATGGACACATAGAACACCGGATGCAATTCAATCTCACTAGGAAACCTCAACTCATAAGCTACCTTGCAACCCTCCTCATGACCTCATATGGACCAACATATCTTGGGCTCAACTTTCCACTCTTACCAAAATAGACCACGCCCTTCATGATTGAAACCTTTAGGTAGACCCAATCACCAACTTTGAATTCAAGGTCTCTCCTTCTCACATTGACATAGGATTTTTGGAAACTTTGGGTCGTCTTCAACCTTTCTCTAGTCATCCTAACCTTATCAAGATCCTCTATAACCAGATTTGGTCCCAATAAAGCTATCTCACCAACCTCAAACCAACCAATTGGTGATCTATAACGTCTCCTATAGAGAGCCTCAAAGGGAGTCATACCAATGCTAGAATGATAACTATTATTGTAGGCAAACTCAATCAACGGAAGATGGTCATACCAACTACCTTTAAGCTCCAACACATATGCTCTAAGCATATCCTCAAGGGTTTGGATGGTCCTCTTGGCTCGGCCATCCGTTTGAGGATGGAATGCGGTAGAAAGCTTAACTCTAGTACCAAGACCCCTTTGGAAAGATCTCCAAAAATGTGAAGTACATTGTGACCCATGATCCGATATGATAGACAAAGGAACCCCATGACATATTCTTCAGCCCTAAATGTGGTTTTAACCAATAGAAACTGAGCCGATTTTGTCATCCTATCAACCACAACCCAAATGGAATCAAAACTTTTTCTAGTCTTGGGCAAACCAATGACAAAATCCATATTTATCTCTTCCCACTTCCACGTAGGATCCTCAATGTCTTGGGTTAGACCACTCAACCTTTAATGTTCGTCTTTGACTTGTTGACAAGTATGACAATTAGAAATGAATTTAGCAATGTCCCTTTTCATGCCTCCCCACCAATACACATCCCTCAAGTCTCTATACAATTTGGTGGAACCGGGGTGAATAGAATAAGAAGAGTTATGGGCCTCATCATCAAACCATCAACACATGGCACACACAACCTACCTTGGTGCCTAAGGGCACCATCTCCCCCTTGGGAAAAAACCTCCACCTTGCCCTTTTCACCAAGGCCTTCAATTCTAACAAGGATGGATTAAGATCTTGTTTTGTCATCACCTCATCCATCAAAGAAGAGTTAGAGTCATCAACAATAACTACACCACTATTACCATCTTCTTCCAACCTAACTCCCAACCTACTCAACCGATGCACCTCCCTAGCCATCTCCTTCTCACTACCATCAACATGAGCTAGGCTACCCATGGACACCCTACTCAAGACATCTACCACCATATTTGCCTTACCCGGATGATAATGTACACTCATATCATAGTCCTTAAGAAGTTCTAACCATTTCTTTTGGCTCAAGTTCAGATCCTTTTGAGCGAAGACATATTGGAGGCTCTTATGATCGATGAACACATCGACATGCACCCCATACAAGTAGTGATGCCAAATCTTTAACGCAAACACCACGACAACTAACTCTAGATCGTGGGTAGGGTAGTTCCTTTCATGTACTTTGAGTTGTCTAAAAGCATAGGCTATGACCTTAACGTTTTGCATCATCACATAACCCAAACTAACCCAAGAAGCATCACAACACACAACAACTTCAAGCCCTTCCGGTAATGACAATATAGGAGCGGACACAAGCTTATCTTTCAATATTTGCAAGCTCCTCTCACATTCATCGGTCCACACAAACTTAACCTTCTTTTAAGTCATTTGGAGAAGCAATAAAAGAGAATCTATTCACAAACATCTGATAATAGCCCCCATAAACCCAAGAAACTCCTAATATCCGACAGGGTCAATGGCCTAGGCCAGTTTCTAATCACATCGGTTTTCTTTGGATCCACCTTAATACCATCCCCCGACACCACAAGCCCCAGGAAAGTGACCTCTCTCAACCCAAAATTCACACTTTCCACATTTAGCATACAATTTGTCCTCCTTCAATCTTTGCAATACAACCCCCAAATAAGCCCTATGCTCCTCCTCACCATGAGAATAGATCAAAATGTCATCAATGAAGACCACAACAAAGGAATCATGGTAGCGTTTGAAGACCCTATTAATAAGGTCCATGAAAATGGCCGGTGCATTGATACACTCAAAAGACATAACAACAAACTCATAATGCACATATCTAGTCCGAAAAGCCATCTTGGGAAAATCACACTCCCTCACCTTCACTTGATGATACCTGGAGCAGAGATTAATCTTAGAGAAATGGCTAGTCCCTTGCAATTAGTTAAACAAATCATCAATCCTTGGAAAAGGATACCTATTCTTGATGGTGACCCTATTGAGTTTCCAGTAGTTAATACACATCTTAAAGGACCCATCCTTCTTTTTCACAAACAACACCGGAGCACCCCAAGGTGATTGGATAGGTCTAATAAATCCCTTCTCCAACAAGTCCCTTAATTGTTCCTTCAACTCCGTCGGTGCCAAACGGTAAGAGGGAATAGAAATGGGTTGAGTATCAGGGAGGAGGTCTATGCCAAAGTCTATTTCCCTTTTGGGAGGAACACCGGGAAGGTCATTTTGGAAGACATTAAGAAACTCATTTAGAACTAGAACCGAATCTATGGGAAGGACTTTAGACTCCACATCCCTAACCCTTATAAGATGGTAAAGACACCCCTTAGAGATCAACTTATGGGCTTTAATGTAAGAGATGAATCTACCCTTGACCACCACATCTTGACTTTCCCACTTAAGGACGGTTTCATTTGGAAATTGGAATTTGACCCTATGTGTTCTACAATCAATAGAAGCATAGTAGGCATGCAACCAATCCATCCCAAGAATGATCAAAATCAACTATGTCTAATTCAACAAGATCACAAGGCAACAATTTATGCAAGATGCAAATAAGACAATAGATGCACCAAAAGGAGTAGATAAACTTTTCTAGCAACAATACATGCACCAAAAGGAGTAGATACCTCATATGACTCATGCAACGACTAGAGGTCAAAGGGAGTGATAAAAGAAAAAGTGGCACCCAAATCAATCAATGCTTACACATCAAAGTCAAAGATTTTGAACATATCGGTAACAACGTCGGGGAATTCATCAACCCCTTGCCTCTCATGTAAGGCATAGAACTGGTTGTGCCTTTGGACACCATATTGTCAGCCACCTCTCCCTAATGGGACCACATTAGCACCTTGTGGATGAACCTCCTTGCCCTTGTTGCGATTTCGATGGCAATCTATCACCTTATCCCATCTCCCCACAACCATAACAAGTACTAGTATTCCTCAAACATGGGCCACCATGACCCTTACCACACTTCGGACAAATATTAATAAAGGCCACACCCCTTACACCTTGGGCCCTCGAAAGATCATTTGCAACCCTATTATTAAATGCATGAGTAGGCCTTTGGCCTTGAACCGACCACTCCTTTGGAACTCACTTTTTTCTCAATTTCTCCTCTTCCATTTGCTTGGCATAGGTTATCAACTGTGACAAGTCCATGTCACTAATCAACATGGTGAACCGGCATTCTTCACTAATTAAGTCGGAGACTCCCATAACAAATCTGTTCATTCTCAATCTTGGGTCGGCAATCAAATGAGGAGAAAACTTTGAAAGTTGGGTGAACTTGAGGGCATACTACCTCACACTCATAGACCCTTGTCTTAAATTCATAAATTCCACTAACTTAGCTTCCCTAAGTTCAACGGGGAAGAACTGATTAAGGAAGTCCATCTTGAACTCCTTCCAAAGTACCACATAGCCAACTCCATTCTCATCCTTCCATTGGTTGTACCATATTTGTGCTATTCCTTTGAGTTGGAAGGCCGCCAACTCCACCTTATCCTCCGGTCTTACACCCATGATGAACAAAATTTTGTAGACCTCATCAATGAACTCTTGGGGGTCCTCACTCACCTTTGACCCGTGGAATTATGGGTGATTCAACCTCATGAAGTCTCTTACTCGAGAGCTAGTGTAGGAACATGAGGGGATAGGGCCCCTCGGTTATCTTGAATGGCAGTTCCAAAAAAATGCACTTCGACATTAGCCACCACTTGTGCAAGTAAGGTGAGAGCATCTCTAAGCTCTCTATTGGCTAGTTGCTCCTCGAGTGTGCTGGCTCGTCTTCCCCTCGTATTAGGCATGACCTAGAATAACAAAGAACAATCGTTAGGGGTAAAGCTTACTTCAACTCTATAGCACGACTTAGGACATGAAGAAGGGAAACATTTCCTAAAACGTCTCATAGCCTCCTACTCATAGTTGTGCTGCAAACACAACCATGAATAAGACTCTAATCAATGCGGTGTGTTAGACTCTGAGGATCTAACAACTTAGAGCTCTTATACCATATTTGTCACGACCCAAGCCTAGGGCCTAGACGTGACCAGCGAATGGGGAACCTAAAGGAACCCCAAACAAGCCTCGTAGCATATCATTGCATATTCTTGGTCGCGAAAGCAATTAGAATGACAATAAGAGATAGATGTAAGCAAAGGGAAATTGGGACTAAGGATACACTTCCATATCGTAAACATCAAGAGTCAATAGAGTCAAGCTCATAGCATAGATACATAACATCTCCAATAACACCTCTACTACATAGATAAGAGCGGGGGCTAAGACAAAGCAACCGAGCTCACCCTCATAGTTAATACATAAGTCATAGAGAGAAAGTCTTAATACATAGCAATAGAGCATAACTAATGTCTCTGGAATGAAGGAATCACCAACAAGCTTGATAGAAGTCGTACTAGCCAGTGGAGAAGGATGATCAATCGGTACATCGGTTCCTACATGGTGACATCATATAGACATAGAGTATGCATTAGTATGTTTGAATGATTAAGTATGAAGGATGCAATGCAACAAAAGATAGGAATCATAGGCAAAATGTATAGTCATAAGAAATATATAGCATACTAACAATATAACATGTATGAAGATACTTGAAGTAAAACCATGCTTATATAGAACATAATACGAGTGTAAGGAGTGACCATTATAGTGCAAGCCAAGGCCTACCACCCTCTTGGATAGGCGCATGAGGTACTATCCCCTTCATGAGGTTGATGAAGTACAAACTCCTTCATGAGATTGATGGAGTACAAACCTTCCCCCCCCACATACACCGAGGTTGATGGAGTATAAACCCCCCACTGAGAGTGACAGAGTACAAACCTCCCATCAAGTTGATGGGTACCAATCCCCAACAAGGTTACCTGGGCCTACCACCCGCTGAGCTAGGTGACCAAGGTACCATCCCCTCGATATATTACCGAGGCCTATAACCCCCCAAGCTAGGCTTGGTCGTCCCCAATACTATATAGAGATAATATCATACATATATATACTTCTTTCATCATCATACACATATATTCATTTTTCATCATTGTTCCATCATCATTTTATTTTTTTCTATCATCATTTAGTCATTCAACTTATAAGACATGCATTGGAACTTCAATTCCTCAAGAATTCATAACCGGACATTTTATCAAACACTTAGAGGATGTGTAATGCTTGTGTAAGACCATGCAATTCAAGAGTGAAATCATGCTAGAAAAATTAGTGTAAATCCATCAATGGATACTTCGTAACACCCCCAAACAATATACATCAAGACCCCATCAATCCTCACTACAGACCTTAGATTCATAGCTCCAAACATAGTAAAACAGTCACAATTTTAACATGGTGTGCAGTGATTTCCATAATAGATAAGATCCAAGAATAAATCAACTTTAGATCATGCAAATTTTGAGTAAAGAGAGCTTGGGTATCATGGGTGAAAGGAACCCATGAAAGAAACACGCATATCTTAGCTTTGGAGATGAACATGATGTAGATTGGAGATGCAGACTTGAAACTTGAGAGGAAATCCTTAGATTCGAAGAGGATTTTGAGACTTGAGTTTAGGAGATAAAATATTGTCTGAGTGTTTGAATGTATATTGGGGAATGTTTACAACGATATGAGGGTGAAAATTGGTTAAGTATAGGCATTTTCACGTTTGGGAACACTTAGGCCCAAGACTTAAAAGTCTTGGACTGCAAGAAAACTAATTGGGCAGAATTACACAAGTTTGTGTATGGTCCACGATGTGGACCTATCATGGAGGACCGATTTATACTGGTCCGTGACAGCTGTGCGTTGCGGTACTGTCGCGGATCGGTTCTGAAAATCAAAATTTTGAAAATATGAAATTGCTATTCGTTTGCTCTAAAATCGGGGTTAGACCCCTTTTTCCCCTAATTTTGACCCCTGAACAAGTATATGAAGTTGGAATTTTTTATATCATGCATGTCTTTTGAGATATATAAAAATTAAAATTCCAGGCACTTCTGAGGCACATTTTCGGGTACTTTTTGGGGTTGTTTCAAATTGAGATGATTTGATGGAGATAGTTTGATTAGATGAATTATTTTATGAGCATTGAGTCATGGGAGAAGTATCGAACATCGAAAGAGTAAAAGTTAAACCAACTTGCACTCGTCAAACTATGTAGCCAAGCGTAGGTAAGGATTAGGACCATCACATCATATATGTTAAGGTTCCCTCTGATTAGAAGTCCCTGAAATCAATAGAGAACTTGTGGATTGCTGTCTCCATTCATACTTGTCCTTATAGTTTTGATTCTTTCTCTACCTGGCAAGTATAGAACGGTTGTGGCAACATCAGCGTGATTGTTGTACAATCAATGGCTCATAAGTGGTTATTGACGAATAAGAGAAACTCCCAGAAAGTTGCCAAACTGAGTACTCTTAGTTGAGATGAGATAGGATGAGACGAGATAAGTTGAGATGAGTCCCTCTGAGATAAGTCTGATTTGATTGATGAGTTGATTGGTTGATGGGTCACTTGTCTACTCTTTATTCTTGCTTTAGATAGACATTTGATATATTGATTGATTTCTATATTGAGTTGATTGTTATTTCTATATCATTCTATCTGTTTCGGTTTCATTTAACTATTTTACAAATTGTACATTACACGTTCTGATGCCACTCTGATGCTGCATCATTTTATGATGCAGATGCATAAGATAGAGATTATAAGCAGGCGTATCGTTGAGGATCTTTGGATGTTCAGCTGATTGGTGAGCCTCCCCTACTTTGGAGGATTCATTATTTTACTTTTATCTCATATTAGAGTTAGATTGCTTAGCTTTAATTTGGTTTGAGGTAGTTATAGGTCTGTCATTGGCACTACCTGATAGTGATAGAGGCTTCATAGACTATTGTCGAATATTGATTATTAAGATTGTGAGCTAGTTCTTTCTACTAGCCTTCTATTATATTATTATTATTTTGAGACTAGATGATAAGATATGAGCACTTATATTCCTTATGTCTTCCGCTGATTAGTAGAATGTATGAATGAATGAACGTGATGAGGCCAAGTGGTTCACTTAGGGACTAGCGATAGTCTGTCGGTGCCGGCCACGTCCTGGGTCCCCTCCCAAGGCATGAAAAGCTTAGTATCAGAGTATGAGTTCAAGTGTCCTAGGGAGGGTATAAAGCCATGTCTAGTAGAGTCTTGTTTATAGAAGTGTTGTCGACCACACTCGATAAGCAATAGGCTATAGGACATTAAGAATTGTTTCACTTCGTTCATGTTTAGGATCGAGCTATAGAGCTATGCTCTATGAAAGTTCTATTCTAATTCGTGCTTTGCACATTGCAGAATTATGATTATGCCTTCCAAAAGAGCTATCATAGTTAGAGGACGTCCCGCTAGATAGAATGTCAATCCACTTGAGCCTAAAAGACATGAGGAGCCCGTGGAACAAGTTGCGCAGCCCCGCAAGTTGAGGTCTCCAATGCTAAGCTTCGGTAGGCTATTCAAACTCTAGCCCAGGCTATCATAGAACCTGCTGTGAGACAATAAGTTTCCCAACAGGATGCCCATGACACTTCCAGGGTCCGGGAATTCTTGAGGATGAATCCGCCTGAGTTCACAGGGTCTAGATCCATTGAGGATCCTGAGAATTGTGTGGAGAAGCTTCAGAAAGTGTTCCAAGAGATGCATATGGCTGATGTTGACAAAGTGGAATTGGCTGCTTATCAACTAAAGGGTATGGCTTGACTGTGGATGACCAATGGAATAAAAGTAGAAGAGAGAATGTCCCCGTGATGACTTGGGCTATGTTTGAGGAAGCTTTCTTGGGGTGTTTGTTCTCTAGGGAAACAAAACAGATGAAGGTAAGAGAGTTCTTGAACTTGAAACAGGGCTCCATGACTGTTCAGGAGTATGGGATGAAGTTCACATAATTATCAAGCTATGCTCTGAATATGGTTACTGATATGAGCGGGAGGATGTGGATATACATTGATAGGTTAAATAGAGGGTCAAAGAGAGATGGGAGGGGAGCTATGCTCATGAGTGACATGGATATAGGGATATTGATGACTTTTGTGCAACAGGCTGATGAGGAGAGACAACATTGTAAGGAGGAATTCAGAAATCAAAAGGCAAAAACCTCCAACCATGAGGTTAGAAAGAAAGGGAATGGGAATTGATTTGCAACACCATTATCTGCTAGTGCACCTGCGCCTAGAGTCAGAAATGATCAGAGGTCCCAAAATATTGGAGCCCATGGGTCTCAGTCCCAAGCACGTATGGCTCAGGGTTCATTGGATAAGCCATCATGTGGCAAGTGTGGTAAACTGCACTTGGAGAGATTTTGTGAGGGGAGTGACTTTAAAACGCCACATTTTACTTGTATTAATTATATGTGAATAATTAATGACATAGATTGGTCAAAGTAGCGTCCATTCTTGAAAGCGCTTGATTCTCGTGTTAACGGGTGCTATGGGCGTCTAACGCTTAAGAGGGTCTTGTGTGTATGTG